>LAPY01001534.1:53332-65603 GCA_000970635.1 Eragrostis tef
AAAAACTATCCAATAGAGCAAATGCATAATCTTCCACAAGAAACTATCCAATAAAGCAAACCGAAGCACAAAATTGAATTTTGTAAAAAGTAATGATTAAATATATCTACTTTCTAATATTTTATATTATTTAATTCTTTATAACAATCTTTCAAAATTTTGAATTTTTTTTTCGCTTGTGAATCTCTTTCGGGTGAAAAAATACTGAGTGTCTCGCTTCACAAATCCTTTTTCTTCAAAATTGATGGGCTTCAATGCCAGAGGTTCCCAGGTAAACAAAAATCCCAGCCCACTTATTATGCTAGCAATGTTCCACGTCGAGACTCTCAAAACATGTCTTGATGCGATATACCATGTCTGCAGCTCATATGCCAATGTGTTCGTGTTCTCCATGCTCCGTGCCTCGGCTGCAAAAATGACAGACGGGACGGTGTTAGGAAGAGCTCGGAGATGTCAGAGGAGGAAGAAGAAGGTGTGGAGCTCCACCATTTGCTCGTTGAGGCTAGGCCGAAGGGATCGCCGGAGGTTGGGAGGACGCGGCAGGGAAAAGCTAATCTAGCTTGCTTCGTGGAGACGGAGGGGATGAATAGCTGTTGCGAGGAAAGAGGGAGAGGAGGGCGAGTGGCTTATCAAGTATGCCATGAGAAATGACGACAAGATAGAAGCACTCTGGGTACCAACCAAAGCCTGTAACACCCTCTCCATTTTTTCCCTGAACATCTTGGTATAATCTCCTCGTTGGTAGTAGCGAACATAAGATTTTAGAAATAGGTGTACAAATATTCTGGTGTTTATGGATTTTTTTATACATAGTGTCATTATAGTCCATGATATTAAGAAAAGATATGAACCTAATGTGAAGATCCATAGAGATATATTGTTCACACACTGACTTCTATTATTGAATATGACATAGTTACAAATAGAAAACTTTCAATACGTTGATGAAAAAAATCAAAGAACTGGCTCTACTAGCCTGATATGAAACAATGGTATTGTCATACGAACATATGTATCACTTACATAGTTTAGATTAGTCAATTAATTAATCAAATATTGTATAGCACCGCCACTCTCTCTTTTTTTCTTCTCTCTTGAAACATCTTTGAAAATATCAATGGTTAGATGATTTCCATACTACATTCCAGTTTAAGAGGATTCTAAAAAGAAGTATATTGTGGTTCAATAGAATATTTCAGAGCTGATACATCAGGATTTGATGTTAAGATTAGAATTTAGAAAAAAGGGGAAGAATACACGATTTCAGTTTGAGGTTTTGTGGCGTCATGTGTCCACAGCTTCCTGCCTGTCGTCGTATTTTTTCAGTAATATTTTTTTTATGGTGATGTAGATTTTCGTATGCGCCCTGATTTCTCCCTGTATGCCCTGGTCATATTGGCGTGCCTCTGGTTGTCCTGCGGGCATGGCCATGGCGCGCGCGATGTGCCTCCCTCCCTCCATTGTGGCGCGGCACCGTACCACGGTCCCTGCCATCCGAAGGCCACCATCAACGGCGCACAGCGCACAGCTTATGGCCAAGATAGAATCTTGCTCTGTTCATGTTTCCTCGCCCGCCGATGATCATCCTGTCGCCGCCGTTCACATCGCACAAACCGGGCAGTGTCCTCAAAGACGTCTCTGCATATGCTTAAAGCCAAGATGCATGGCAGCGTAGGTGGTGCCGGCCGGCCGGCGCAATGACGACGACGCTCGTCCTGCCCTTGGCAGCTGCTCGAACCATCCGAAACATTATGCAACACCATGACCATGTCTCGACTCCAACCACCGTGGCGTGTGAAGAGGCACGCGGATCCGGACGTCAAGGTGCGCATTCGATTGCCCCTGCCCCCCAAGTTAGCCGCCGTCGACATGACTTACTGGTGGTGGCCCTGTTCTACGCGCGCAACATGACGGCCTCTGCTCGCGTCGTCGCTCGCGTCTTCCTCGCTCTGCTCACGGCGCCTAGCTCCTAGCGCCGTTGTGCGTGCATATGTCGATGGGTGGGAATCGTAGAGGAATGCCTCTTGATGGCGCCCTCGATAACAAACTTCCTAGAGGAATGCCTCTTGACGGCGCCCTCGATAACACTGGTGCCCTCATGCTCTGAGCTCTTACTGCCTCCATCGTCTTTAACATTGAGCTAATCAACTACAAGATAACTATCATGGAGGATAGATTCAATTATCAAAAAGCTTGTTCTTGCAGCGTTAATTATAGATTTTCTTCAACAAATGGTGCAAATAGTCGTTGGTTTCAAAAAATAAGCTCAAAGTCATAGTTTGTATAACTTTGATATAATAGTTTTCTGAAATTTAGTTACTCTTTTATTTTCTATCCCATGTTTACATTTTGAGAAAAGAGAAGATAGTATTGGTTAGATTAAGGCATCGGAATTCGTGAGAAATGTTCATATATTGTGAACAGTCTTGCAGACAACAAGATGAACCGAGAACTTCCAACCAAGGAGTTATCTTGTTGTAAAGTTTGATATTCACTTTTCATCCAAAATATGGGATTTGTTTCTAAATATACACTAAGAAGCAACAACTAAGATTGAGCAGGACATTTTTTCATTTCCGGATGGAGAACATGCAGTTCATTGGTATCAATGAGTCCATTTGTTACAGCCGTAGCGCCACTTTTGCCGCTTTGGTCAAGATGATGTGGTTGATATTCATTGAGACGCGTTAGCTGCTCAGATATCTAATAACTTCACATAAAGTAGTGCATGGCATATAACAAGCTACACAGGGCACTTCAAATTGCGAAGCTAGGGAAATTTGATTTGACAGTCTTGTGACTCACCTTGTTGCATTTGCACAAGCAGTTGCTGCATTTAAAGAGCTATTGGCGGAGGCTGAAGGGAATTTCGTGCTAAACTATCAAGACCTACTGACTCAACCGAAATCTGGGATTTGTTTCTAAATATACACTAAGAAGCAACAACTAAGATTGAGCAGGACATTTTTTCATTTCCGGATGGAGAACATGCAGTTCATTGGTATCAATGAGTCCATTTGTTACAGCCGTAGCGCCACTTTTGCCGCTTTGGTCAAGATGATGTGGTTGATATTCATTGAGACGCGTTAGCTGCTCAGATATCTAATAACTTCACATAAAGTAGTGCATGGCATATAACAAGCTACACAGGGCACTTCAAATTGCGAAGCTAGGGAAATTTGATTTGACAGTCTTGTGACTCACCTTGTTGCATTTGCACAAGCAGTTGCTGCATTTAAAGAGCTATTGGCGGAGGCTGAAGGGAATTTCGTGCTAAACTATCAAGACCTACTGACCTTCGTCTTGTCACCTATCACCCGACCTTATTTGGTTTTCAGCGGGCTATGGGCTTTTACAGGAGACTGCACTACCTGGCAAACAAGGATTTTGTTGGTACCAAATTCATCAAAGACTTCTTTGTTGTTGTCACCGACCCTGACCTTGAAATCAAGATTAAGGCGCATGTATTGGTCAACCACTTGGAGTCCACTAAACCAGTAATCCTGCCTTAGCCATGAGCGACTCCTTCTGCTCCTCAGACCTCTACATCTGCAACTCCTGCTCTTTCCCAGACCTCAACCCCTCTCCAGAACGTGATGACGCAGCTTAGTCCACATCAGTTGTCAACTCAAGCAGCGGAGATTCATGCTCGGTAGCTTTTCAAGAAGGTTGTGGATATGCACAGGAATACTATTGAGCATGGGTTTGACTTGAGTGTCTAGGGTCTGTGGCCGTTAGGTCAGGAAGAGGTTGTTGATTCTTTAAGACGTGTGGGATGGCCAAGGTACTTGATTGTATCACAAGAGTATTTTATGGAGCATGGGACGTAGGCGTTACTGGGTGTCACACTCTCGCTTCGGAAACCATTTCAGTTTAGAGTTTTTTTGGCGTAATGTGTCCACAGCCTTCCTCCTTGTCTTGTAATTTTTTTTTCAATACGACGGCGGCACCTGCTCGGCTCGCGTCATATTGGCGTGCGGCTTGTCATATTGTGCGGCCATCGCCATGGCGCTCACGATGTCCTCGATCACGGGGACCGCGCGCAGGATTACGAGGCCGCCTTCCCTCGTGCTTTACGATATATATACGGCGCCATGCATGCCATCGTCCCTTCTCTGTTCTCCGGAGGCCATCGTCTCCGTGTACGCAGACAAGTGCAGGTACGGCCGGAGCGACGGCGGCATCGGCTGAGTTGGGTACGTACGTCGATCAACTACGCGGTGCAGGGTAACGGGTTCTGGCAGGCAGGTTGCGTCGTGCAGAATGAACACTTGTCACAAATTAGCCATGGCGCGAACCGGGCGGTGACTCACGTGTCACGGGCCACGACCGTGCCGCGCGAAGCTCTTGGGCACGAGCTTGTCAGCTCGTGTCACCGGCACCCGCACCGCACGTGTGGCTATATAGTTCCCCTGGTCTCGTAGCCATGGCCGCACAGGGTGCCGGACAGGCGGACACTCGCTAGTTGCTGAATTAGCCATGGCCGCACAGGGTGCTCAGGGTGTCGCACAAATCGTCGCACCGCACAGGGTGTCGTGAGGTATGATAAGCTCCAACCTTACAACCTGCTAATCGTTGCACAAAGAAAAATACAACCTGCTAGTAATATTTATGGCCGCATGTGATGAATTAAATGATGAAAAAAAAAGTTAAGACTTTCTCCCTGAAATACACGAATACAACATTCAATTCTGGCTTTTTTTATTTTTTCCAGCAAGATTAATTGAGATCGACAGGTTTTCTAACTTGGGCCATTCCTATTATTATATATATAGAGAAGTCCAAATGTCAGGTATTTACTTATGCACGGTTGATTACGTTTGATACTATGCCGACGGATTGGGTAACAGTATATCTCTGTATTTCGTCTTCTTTTCATATTTTCTTTTATTTTTAACGTTAACTTCTTTCTCACGAATCTGAGGAGAAGTTTTAAAAAATTCCAGTCTCGTTTTATGGATTTATGTCATGTACATTATTTTTAAAACAAAAAGGATTTACATATTACATTTAGAATTAAATTTGCAGGTTGATATCAGCAATCACCATCAGAAGAAAAACATTAGTTGTCAAAGTTATAATTATACAAACTTGTCAGACATCACAAATAGCTGAATTTTCCAAGAATAATTAGTTGGCAGAAGATTGAAACTTTAAGGTTTAAATTAGAAGGGGACGACAGAGAGATTACCTGCATGAAAATATATTCATTGGGAATCGAGAGTGTTCTTGTGGATTGAAGCAACAGAGATCATTTTGTCAGATGCGTATTAAACTCCAAATTTTCCAGAAACATGAAACTGCAGTCCAGTTGCAACTCGTTAGATCGGGCAGAACTTGAGCACCTTGCCATGTTTTGACCAAGCTGGCTTCATGTCCATGACCAAACTCGCTAGATCGGCCAGAACTTGAGCACCTTGCCATGTTTTGACCAAGCTGGCTTCATGTCCATGACCAAGCTCGCTAGATCGGGCAGAACATGAGAACCTTGCGATGTTTTGTTAGGGGTGTACCGTTCTTATTTCTGTTCAGCTTGTATACATCTGCATATGCTCTGGTCACAATATCTGCTGGAAAGTTGGGGCACACGGGTGGTCCAATCAGTAACTCTGCTGTCGTCCGGAAGCTAACGTATGTTTGTGGTCGTTGCTTGGGTGTGAAACACAAGGTTGTGGTCGCCGTCGCTGTTGTTTGGAAATGAAACATGTGGTCGTGGCCGCCGCCTCCTGGACGTAGAACACACGGTCGTAGTCGTCGTCGTATGGTCGTGGTACACAACATCGTGGTTGGTATGCAGAGTCGTGGTCGCCGTCGTCTGGTTGTGGTCACTGACACTGCTAGAATTGTGGCCGTGGTCGTTATCGCTTAATCGCGGTCTTCTGGATGCGGAATTCATGGTCAACGACGCTGAGTCGTGATCGCTTGATTGTGGTCGTCACCGTCTGGCTTCGGAACTCATGGTCGTGGTTGTCGCCGCCGCTTGAACGCGTGACCTGTGGCCGTGATCGCTGTCGTTTAGTCGTGGTTGCTACTGTCGGCATGTGGAATTCATGGTCGTCGTCGCTTCGTCATGGTCATTGTTGCTTGGTCGTGGTCGCAGTCGCATGGATGCGGAACTCATAGTCGCCGTCGTTGGGTCGTGGTCGCTGTCGCTTTGGTCATGGTCGCCGCCGCTTGTGCGCGAAACTCGTGGCCGTCATCGCTTTGGTCGTGGTCGCCGCCGTTTGTGCGCGGAACTCATGGACGTCGCCGCTTTGTCATGGTCGTTGTCGCCTGGTTGTGGTAGCTATTGGAATCGCTTGACCATTCTGCTCTCTTAGTTGTGATCTCAGAGCACCTCTCCGTTGGCCGAAATGAAGTACTTGGCTCGCCTACTCTCTCCCTTCTCTCTCTTGTATTGTTGTCGATTTCTGTGCTAGCAGTAGACTCTCCTAATCTTTGTTGTTCTAAGTAACGAGCGGTGGGGGTGATAAAGGGGTCTCCGTTGAGGATTCTTCCCACCCGAAGCCGTGACTTACAAAAAACCTAGTTTGGGTTTCCAACCTGTTTCACTTAACCTTGTCGCTTCTGTTGTTTGTTGGCTTGGGCCGCGCTAAAGAGTACCTAAGCTGTTACGCTCATCTTCCCGTCACTTTATGAACCGCCTTTTGTGGATTGGTGGCTGCGGTCGCGAAAGAGGATACCGATGACAAGACGCTAAGGTTTTGACGCTTTCATCATTTTGGTCGCATGGAGGCTTTCAAATGACATAAACAAGCGCATTTTCATCTTCCAAGCCCTTCAACCGTGGCCTTGGCTCAGGAGATCATCGACGAAGCTGCAGTCTGGGGAGCTACGGGCATCGCAAAGTCGTGGGATTTAGTTTCCCCTCGTCATGTTTAGTTGAGTGGCTAGGGAGTTTGTTTACACTTTCATGTACTAGTTAGAGTGTAGACGGTAGTCGTTGCCTTTTTGCCTTTCGGTTTGGTTTATCTTTGTAACTAAACTTTGTGGTTGGCTTTTGCTTAGTCTTTTAGGAGACTTCGCCCTAACCACGTTGTAACAACTTCTTCTTCTTCTTCTTAACGAGTCTCAAAAAAAAAAAGCCAAGCAATGGGCACTCAGCTTCATCGCCTGCCTGGTCCAATCAGTATCTCCCCGGCTTGGTTTGAGTAGTTTAATTGGACGTGGCCATGAAAATTTTCAGAGCTTGCCTGGTCCAATCAGTATCTCCCGGATTTGCTTGAAGTGGGTCTCGCCCTCTCACAGCGATGCATGCCTGCGAAGACGTAGGGACTGCGTTCTCTGTTCATCTGTTGGTCGATCCCGTGAATCAAGGCCTTGCCCTTCGAAGCAAAAGGTGGTGAGATGATCCATGGGATCCCGACAAAGAAGGAAGGCAACGTGGTTGATAATCACCTCGCCAGAGATGGCGCAAGAGCCGCACTGTTTGATTCCAGGCACAACCGCAACAGATGGATTTATGTGCCGTAGATGCCGAGTTGGGACTTGGGAGTCCGCGATGTATGTGATGAGATTATCTCTGCCTGGTTGCCCTTGAATAAGTGATTCGATTCTCTAATTAGATTCTGCCATTGGTGCCGTGAGAATCAAGAGTCCGTTTCCTACACGAATTGTGCTGGTTATGAACATCTAATGGTCACGATTATTAAGCATTTAAATATACGGTCGGATGTTTTGCTTTTTTTGGTAATTTTTAGAATTTTCTATCGATTAACGTGGAGGTACCGAAAGGAGCCTCCAATTAGGGGCTGTTCGTTTCATAGGGTCTAAAGTTTAGAGAGGTCTAAAAAAAAGAATCTTGTTATTTAAGAGTATTAAATAAAGTTTAATTACAAAACTAACTGCAGAACCCCTGGTCTAATTCGCAAGACGAATCTAACGAGGGTAGTTAAGCTGTAATTAGACGATGGTTACTGTAGCATTACTGTAGCATTACTGTGGCAAAACATAGATTAATTAGACTCATTAGATTCGTCTCGTAAAGATGTACTCATCTGTAAAAAGGTTTTGTCATTAGACTTTATTTAGTAATAGATTTTCTTTGTTTAGAGTCTTCTAAAATTTAGATCTAAAGAAAACGAACAGGGCCTTAGTAAATATAAGATATCATGTTCCAAAAAAGGTAACCCATGAACAAACAAAACTATTGGGTACCTAATAGTTGTACGTAGGAAGGTAAAATGGAGTAAAACAGCTGCTCTCTGCTCATTCTTTCACATTTCGATTCCTCACGCAGGGATGGAATTTTTTTTTCAAAAAAAAGACGGGGGGACATCATTGGCTATCGCTACGCAAACTGATCAGTACAGATCTAAGGATCTATGATGTCTGGATCGAGATGATGAATGCTGACACCTTCGACTAACATCAAGCTCCGCCGAGATGAAGACTCAGCAGTCAGCAACATGAGGGGCACTCGACTCCACTCGACTCCACCGAAGCAATATACCACTGAGATGATTGTTGTAAAGCCCATGGGCCTGGTCGCCTTTGTGCAAGGCAGCCTAATGTAGGTGAAAGAAGACATATTACTACATGGGAAAACCTAGTGAGAATTTAGACCAGCTTAAATAGGCAGTGTGCAAATGCCTATAACTCTGGATTAGTTTTTTTTACTATTGAGTTACTGCATAGGTGTGGTTGACGCAGGATGTGCGTGGGCATGAGCCTTATTTAATCCTGACACATTACAATTGTGACCTAAGAAGGCTTATTTTGCACCTATGTAACACGTAACATATCATGAATACTCTCCGAGTCATGAGGGGTTGAGTCATTTAGAATGTATGTGCTCGTTGTACCTCAAAGCCTATAGACATGAGCGGCACAACAGGGGAATACAATTAACTCCATATTCAACCAACCTCATATTAGTCCTACGTATATGTGCTTTAAACCCATTTATATTCTTAAAGGTGCCGTTGTAATATTTGTACCCATTGGGGTTGGAAGATGTAAATCTCCCTTTTCCCCTCCTATATATATGAGATCCCAAGATGCCATGAATTATGATCATTCAACTCTCTCTCTATCTCTCTCTCTCTCTCTCTCTCTCTCTCTCTCAGAACCCCTGGTCTAATTCGCAAGACGAATCTAACGAGGGTAGTTAAGCTGTAATTAGACGATGGTTACTGTAGCATTACTGTAGCATTACTGTGGCAAAACATAGATTAATTAGACTCATTAGATTCGTCTCGTAAAGATGTACTCATCTGTAAAAAGGTTTTGTCATTAGACTTTATTTAGTAATAGATTTTCTTTGTTTAGAGTCTTCTAAAATTTAGATCTAAAGAAAACGAACAGGGCCTTAGTAAATATAAGATATCATGTTCCAAAAAAGGTAACCCATGAACAAACAAAACTATTGGGTACCTAATAGTTGTACGTAGGAAGGTAAAATGGAGTAAAACAGCTGCTCTCTGCTCATTCTTTCACATTTCGATTCCTCACGCAGGGATGGAATTTTTTTTTCAAAAAAAAGACGGGGGGACATCATTGGCTATCGCTACGCAAACTGATCAGTACAGATCTAAGGATCTATGATGTCTGGATCGAGATGATGAATGCTGACACCTTCGACTAACATCAAGCTCCGCCGAGATGAAGACTCAGCAGTCAGCAACATGAGGGGCACTCGACTCCACTCGACTCCACCGAAGCAATATACCACTGAGATGATTGTTGTAAAGCCCATGGGCCTGGTCGCCTTTGTGCAAGGCAGCCTAATGTAGGTGAAAGAAGACATATTACTACATGGGAAAACCTAGTGAGAATTTAGACCAGCTTAAATAGGCAGTGTGCAAATGCCTATAACTCTGGATTAGTTTTTTTTACTATTGAGTTACTGCATAGGTGTGGTTGACGCAGGATGTGCGTGGGCATGAGCCTTATTTAATCCTGACACATTACAATTGTGACCTAAGAAGGCTTATTTTGCACCTATGTAACACGTAACATATCATGAATACTCTCCGAGTCATGAGGGGTTGAGTCATTTAGAATGTATGTGCTCGTTGTACCTCAAAGCCTATAGACATGAGCGGCACAACAGGGGAATACAATTAACTCCATATTCAACCAACCTCATATTAGTCCTACGTATATGTGCTTTAAACCCATTTATATTCTTAAAGGTGCCGTTGTAATATTTGTACCCATTGGGGTTGGAAGATGTAAATCTCCCTTTTCCCCTCCTATATATATGAGATCCCAAGATGCCATGAATTATGATCATTCAACTCTCTCTCTATCTCTCTCTCTCTCTCTCTCTCTCTCTCTCTCTCTCTCTCTCTCTCTCTCTCTCTCTCTCTCTCTCTCTCTCTCTCTCTCTCTCTCTCTCTCTCTCTCTCTCTCTCTCTCTCTCTCTCTCTCTCTCTCTCTCTCTCTCTCTCTCTCTCTCTCTCTCTCTCTCTCTCTCTCTCTCTCTCTCTCTCTCTCTCTCTCTCTCTCTCTCTCTCTCTCTCTCTCTCTCTCTCTCTCTCTCTCTCTCTCTCTCTCTCTCTCTCTCTCTCTCTCTCTCTCTCTCTCTCTCTCTCTCTCTCGTTCTCTAGCACACATGCTACAACACACCTACATGTATGATTTATGATTATTAGCAAGAAAACTTTGTCCATCTAATTAAGATGAGAGGGTATGATTTATGCCTTCTTTCCATGTGGATCTCAATTTTGCAAAGTCATAAATTGTGTCCTCGTAAGTTAATGATTATTACACTTACTTTATAACCGATATGTTTTCAAAGTTTTTTCATGGATTGAAATAGTTGATTGCAAGTCTTTCCATCAATGGTCACTCTCTCCATTTTGTTTGTATTTTTACTTCAAAAGATTATTGAAAATAACAAAGAAAAGACAAAGGTTGTACCAAATCCATTAGGTTGTAGAATGTCCCGGGTCTTCCACTTTGGCCATTTTATCAAGAAGAGGTTGTGGATTTATTACGACGCGTGGGATGGCTAAGATACCTGATCATATCTCAAAAGAGTATTTTCTGGAGCAAGAGAGGTGGGCTTTACTTAGAATGCAAAATTTCTTTCCTCGCGACATAAACCGTTTTGGCGACATACCACCTCCAACAAGATCAAAGCATTGGTCAATTGCGCTAGCTGGAGGTGTTGTTGAGAAGTAGTAATGTTGCAGCGAGAATAACATCAAAACGTGTGTTCAAACCGATGCGTGTTTGTTCAAGTGTCCTTGGCTGCAGTACTACTCTACTTGTTTTATTGTTCAATTCAAACTATGCTCTTGTCCTTAGTTACTCTGCTCTTGTCCAACTGTCCTTAGCTGGAGTATTCTGATACACTGGGATTTGTGATGATAAGTAATGGTGCGCATCTTGATTATTTGCGTGCATCTCTTGATCTTTTATTTTGGTAGTTAATGATTCTGATTTATTTGAATCAGGAACAGCTCTGTACCTAAGGTGGCGGCTGCCGGTCTTGGAGGCCAGTGGTGATATGAAACTTACTATAGTATACTACTGGAGTAGACTTCTACTACTTACAATTCGGCTAAAAAACAGCTCTCTCCATGAACGTAACAACCACCGTGCTGTAAATGTAACATGTACTAGTAACAACCGAGGTGTAAATGTCACGACGTGAAGAGGTGAGCCCTGCACTAGCGTCAGTCCGGGTCACGTCACAACATCACTGCCACCCCGGTTACTGTCCCAGCAGACCCATCCACACAAGCAACCACTGTTGGGCGTCAAGTCATCACACCCCAAACCACATTCTCACGCCATGAGCATCCCGGCATGGTCGAATATCTCACTGCCTCACTCTGCCGCAGGCGGCAAGCTGCGCCGTGCCGGCGGACCAGATGGTGGAGCTGGACGTCGCCTTCGCCGTGGTCACGCCGGCCTTCCCGCTGCGCGCGTGCTCCCGCATGTCCGCGACGCCCGCGCAACGGAGGGAGGAGCACGGCCGTCGTCACACCGTCGTGTCCGTGGACATCGAGGCAGTGCTCGGCGAGGTTGCGCTGAAGACGGTGGCCGAGGTGGTGTACGGCTATGTAGGTGTACGGCGAGGAGGCGGTGGCGGTGATGACGGGGATCGCCGCCGCGCCCAGTGAGACGTGCTGCTCGGTGTGCCTGGGCGAGTACGCCTGCGGCGACGTGCTCCGGGACACGGTGGCCCCATACGACAGCAGAGGGGGACTTGGACGTCGAGGTGGGTCTCGACGAGGCCGCGGTCAAGGCGGTGTACGGCCAGGAGGCGCCGCGCCTGGTGACGACGGCGAGCTGTGCGGTGTCCGGGGCGAGTGCG
>LAPY01001534.1:98033-116870 GCA_000970635.1 Eragrostis tef
TTCTTTACAAAATGAAAGCTCCCGAAGCCTGGAAGGAGTGAAGAGCGCACACACACACGCACACACACACACACACACACACATACACAAAAGGCAGTTAAGCTATACTAGTCAGTTCCTTAGACAGCAAACGGAGCAAACTAGAAACGAAGCCAAATCTTCGATCTGGTCCACTTCACGATTCGCTCTGAAAAACGCGGTTCTCTTATAGGTTAAACTAAGCAGCCAGTGCCCTAAGTCTCAGCAGCAATGACCAGCTATACAACAGCGACCGCATGTGTTACAGAGACCTCCAGTGCTGGTGAATGGGTCACAGCAACCTCCATGTCAAGTGTATCGGTTACAGCAACCTCCATGCCAGGCAGTGGGGGTGGCTCAGGCCAACAAAACTCAAAGGGGGCTTCAGATGTGGGGAATGGAGCGGTCATGGTGCCTTCTTTGGGGCATGATTCCGTGTAATGAAACTCGATCTGGAGGCGGTGGTGCAGCGGGGTTGATGCCACGAGACCCTTCTTTATGTCAGCCTGCAGCTCCCGGATTGGTATGGCAGCCAAGAAGCTTTTGATGTATTCCTTGCACGTGTCCTTACCTTTCAACAAGACCTCACACTCTTCATTGTCGCTTCCACTGTCCTGCTCAGTTGAGGAGCTCTCTGAAGGATCCTTCAGACGTTCACTGGAATCAGAATTTTCTTCCTTCTTTTCAGCAGGTACTTTATGAATCATGGTTTGGTCATCAAACTTCAAAATGTAAGCCTGATTGCAGCCTTCAGACAGTCTCTCACCAAGTGTATCAATGATGTAATACACATTGGC
The DNA here is from genome assembly GCA_000970635.1 of Eragrostis tef. NCBI lineage: Eukaryota > Viridiplantae > Streptophyta > Magnoliopsida > Poales > Poaceae > Eragrostis > Eragrostis tef. The sequence goes on from LAPY01001534.1 coordinate 98,849, forward strand.
TTCAACCTTGAGTACGAAAAAGTGGTCATTCCAACTGACAATGTATAGGGTAGGTTTCTCCGTGGAGCACTCCGCTGCTCGGCTTATCTCATCCCATATGCTATCAAAAGACATAGCACCATCAAGGAAGTCGAATCCACTTACATCCTCAGTACCTTCAGGATGGAAGAACCCAATGAATGATTTGCTGGGAGCAACTGTGAGTGGGCGGATTTTTGCATGTAAAACGGTTTCAAGATCAAAGTGCTTGTCAGGAAAACGCTCTCTATAGGTATCATTCTCACAGAGTTTCCTCCATTCTAGAGAGCCTTCTCGGATGAGGCTGTCGAATTGTGACCTGATTGGCATCAGGTTCTGGTTTGCTTGAAACCAGTCAGCAATAACAGCCACTAGTGCTGTGCAGGCACTTTCCCCAGCAGCTCGTTCACTTCTCTGGTCTATTGATGCAAAGAAGACCTGAGTAGAAAGCTTCAAGTGGCCGTCACGACTAAATACTTCTTTTGACTCCCAGTTCCCCACAATAAAATCGTCATCACCAAATATCGACACCATACTGTTAGTTGAGCCATTTGATCCCTGCAAATAAGATGATGATATGATGTCAATAAAATGCCAATAGGGGAAGAAAACAAATCAAAAACCTTCTCATGATATCAAGAAAATATATACCTCTGAAGCAGAACCATCAGAAGGGGTCAACAGCCGCCTATCATAATCAATATCATCACCTCCCTCTTCTCCATATTGCTTTAACAAAGGTTCCCCTTTAGCCTTTGGCAATTTTGTCTTTCTCCATCTAACTGGAAGTATGCTCCTCTTTCGCCGGACAGGTATGGAAATACGCTCCTCAGCAGTTGAAAATGGCACTTGCTCTACATGATAACTGGCATCCGAATTTCGGTCACTGTAATGCACCCATCCTTCATCATCTCCATCAATCCTAGGTGCATGAAGTAAGGCACCAACATTCATAGTATGCAGTGAACCATAGCTAAAAGACTTCCTTACAGTTGAACCCCCTAAGTCATCGTCTTGCTCTCTCTCATCCAGATCATCATCAAGAGAGTCAGTATCACAAGAAAACTCTGCGCCATCACTATGAATGTAGTATTTCTCCTCAATGCCATCTTGGTTAGTCTTTCTGAACCTCCGTGTTGACACAAGATCTCTTAGGATTTTCAGATTTCTCAGCCCAACTTTAATGACAGAGACCTCATCTTTTCCGGAAGGAACAGAGTCACCGGAAGAAGGTGACATTGGGGCAACAACAGATCGATTTGAAGCATCAGGTGATTGTTGAGGACTTCTTAGTTCCGCAAAGCTCAAAGTTAGCTGGAAAGAAGCCACAAAAAGTCACACAATGTATTACCATCTACGATAATGAAAAGCCAAATTAATCATGGTATTCCAATAGAAGCTAGATATTTGAGAGGAATATGTAAGTGGTTCATAGCATCATTATATAACCATACATGGAGTGATGGAGTTGGCTCTGTTGCACCACTGGGCACCGACAATGGAAGGATTATCTCGATCTCCTCCTCAGCAGTAGATGCATAATCTGCTAGGTTCAGTGAGGCAGTTCCCAGAACAAGTTTGCTCTTTGATATTTTATTTGATTCCTGCAGCAACAAAGTTTATTAGGCCCAGATAAAGTAGGAGTTAATTCAAACAAACCGACATAGGAAATACGACATAGATATATACCTTCGTAGCAGCACTAGTTTAATAACAATAAAACTGGTTGGCTTACTAACAAAAATTTAATTGTCTGTTCTCGCAAAACATAAATAAATTTCTGTAGAGGACATTGATATATTTTTATAGGGAAAATTTAGAAGGAAAAAAGAGCAGCAATCTCCAATATATGTAGAGGACAGGCACAATTTTATCAAGGATCCTCACATAATAGGTTTTACAGCACTAATCCGTGAAAACAATCAAATCGATTTATGTCTTGTTATGTTCGCATCAGTATTGATGCCTCCGAAGTAATAGTTTTTTCCCTGTCTAGACGTCACCCAAACGAATTTTAATAACTCATCACTTTCTTCGATACCAACAAATAACCAATGAGGCCTGACCCTTTCCAAACAAAAGTCAAAACTTTCACCATCAATGTGAACAATATGAGATCATTAAAAAAAATCCAAACAAGAATCAGTGTAACACGAGACGATCAACTCAAACATAAAAATCACCGCGCCAATGAAATCAAGAACACAGCAACCAGGAGGGGAAGAAATCTATCATTTTCACATGAACAGCCGAACAAACAAATTAATCTAGGCTTATATGCACGAGGAGGTTAAACCGAAGGAAAGACGAGGTGCTCACACTAACGACGGAGAAGGAGACGTCCCAGGGGTGGAACGCGGCAGCCTCTCTGTGCGACGTCGCCGTGAGAGCGGCGTCCCGCTCGAACTCCTCCTCCCACGCCACTGCCGCCGGCACAGCGGCGCCATCCTCGGCGTCAGCCTGGACGGCGACGCCGGCCACCAGCGCCTCCTTCCGCGTCTGGTTCCGGGGTGGCCGCTGAGCGCGCCGCAGCGAGCTCAGCGGCGACATCTTCGGGCCTTTCCAGCTCACCTCCACAAACACCTCCGTGCCGGCCTCAGGGGACCCCTCCGGCGAGAGGGGCGCAGGCGGTGGCGGTTCCGCGCCGGCGGCGGCCGAGGCCACCTCATCATCCTCGCCACCATTACAGGCGGTCAAAGAACCAAGCTCCTCCGGCGACGAAGTCCGGCCTTCCGGCCAAGAACCTCCTAGGGACAAGACCTCCCCTCAATCTGCAACCGAAAATTCCAATCTCCAACAAAAGACTGAATTCCTCTCCTAATCGGAGCCGAAAATCCCTTCTTGCCACCAAACACAACAAGAACGACTCGATCTCCGCGCCTGAAACAGCTACGTAATCCTCGAATCGGGGGACGGCGACGGCGCAAGGTTGGATTTTGGAGGTCGGGATTTGAGGAAGGGGGTTGGAGATTGGGACGGGAATATACGAGGAGAGATGCACGCGACGACGAGGGAGAGTGAGGAGAGGAGAGAGGAAATAAATAGGGGAGCAAAAGTTACCGGTTTATATTAACATTTTTTTGCTGTTTTATTATTTTCTGGGGTGAGAGATTTCGAGGGATGGGCCCACCGGCCGGCCTTTGCCGTGTTGTCGTTCTGATTTCTGGTTTTTCTTTGTTTTTGTGGGTTTCAGTTTAAGGATAATGCTCGATCAGTTTTCTTTTGGGCAATAAAATGCTTAAAACGTGTGTTCATTCTTGGGTGTTTTTTATCATAATTCTGTGGGTGTTGAAATATATATGAACAAATTTGTTGGCTATAGAAATATAGATATGAAAACATACATCATTTGCTAATGTTGGAAATAATGGAATTTTACAAGGATGTAGCATACCTCAACGTTGGTGTATAATGCGCTTGTTTACTTATAACAAAGTGAAAAAAGAATATATATTTTGTTCTCGATTGAGGGCATGTATTTTATCATCGGGAAATTTGTCTAGCGGACATCCATAAAGGGTAGTTTTGTTTGATGGATACTAGACTCGTCGTATTTGTCTGTAAGTCACAGCGAAAATTTAGTTTTGTTTGGAGGACACCACGCGCCATTGTTGCCCGATGGGAGACTGGAATGACATAAGTGTCCTTTGTGTCTTTTGGTGCCACCGGACCGGCTCAGATGGAGGGAGGAACGAGTGGATAAGATGCGCAGCCGCCGACGTCTGTCGCCTCCGTCTGCCGCAGGCAACCCGTGTCGGCGCTCGCCTCCGCCGACCTGTGCCGACGCCCGCAGAGCACCTCTCGACCATGTCGGCGAGGGGGTCGACGTTCGTAGCACATTCCAGGGACGGATGGCCGGTGAGCCCCATTCCGCCGCACTTGCTACCCGTGATTGAGTGCCCATGGCATGCTGATTCGAAGCTGGTGCTTCACCGGACCGGCTCAGATGGAGGGAGGAACGAGTGGATAAGATGCGCAGCCGCCGACGTCTGTCGCCTCCGTCTGCCGCAGGCAACCCGTGTCGGCGCTCGCCTCCGCCGACCTGTGCCGACGCCCGCAGAGCACCTCTCGACCATGTCGGCGAGGGGGTCGACGTTCGTAGCACATTCCAGGGACGGATGGCCGGTGAGCCCCATTCCGCCGCACTTGCTACCCGTGATTGAGTGCCCATGGCATGCAGATTCGAAGCTGGTGCTTCTGACCGCGCACACGGATAGGAACACATGAAGAAAATTCTTCCAATGCATGAAGAATGCTCGAGTAAGCATCAGTTCTTGGCACTCGTCTTCAATTTGATTTTGTTTAATTCACGAATTTGATTTCACTCGACTTTGGCCTGATTTTAGGTGTATTTGACATGTCATGCCAGATGCCTGTAATTTCTTCAAGTGGCCTGGTTTCGAGTGAGCGGGAAGACGAACTAGAAACAGAAAGGATGGGAAGAGCAAATAAGACAGGGACAGAACTGACATTATCAAATTTTCTACTCTCCCATCGGGCTAGAAAAGGACACGCGGTGTACTCTAAACAAAATCAAATTTTCGCGATGCCCTCCAAACAAATACGATGAGTCTAGTGTCAATCACACAAAACCACTCTTTACGGGTGTCCCCACCAGACAACTTTCTATTATCAAACATGTATTCTATTCGCAATGTACTGACGATCAAGAGCTAGTGGTGCCATAGGCCCATAGACGACGTAACAAAAAAAAAACGTAGTGGTGGACTATATATATTGCTGGGCGCGCTCTCGGATTGGAAATTTTTGAACGGTTGTATAAAATTTGAACTTAAGGTACGTACCCATGCACCTCCAACGTTTGAGTAGAGCACCGTGTGAACAGAATAACGACTCGGCTTCGCTAGTTAATCATGGGGACACTTTTGTATTTGTCATCGAAGAAAATTATTTTACCATATTTGGCATAGTTGTTTTAATGACAAGTGAGGCTCATATGAGTCGCTGACAATGGCAAATACGGGCTCAGTGAAATTCGCAATGGCATGCGAAAAATGCAAACGAAGACCAGCTACTAATAAGTCGAAAAAGAACCAGTTTTCTTGTTTCGGTTGGAAATTTGGAAGAGCATAGTTCATCCTTTTGTTTACTTACCTTGCACTACATTCCCTAGCAAAGTTGATAGACTGGCAATATACAAATATTCCATGATGTATTCCATTGGGGAGTACCTTGTTGTGAAGGGCCTAGCAATAACCAGTATATTGTCTTCAGGAAAAATGCTCTGATTGCAAATCATAATAAAATTTGGCTCAAATTTTCTTCATACTGTGGGTTTAGGCATAGATGCGGTGAAAGGTAACACATTAGCAGAAAACAACATTTTCAAGCATTGTGGAGCACTTTCGAATCACATAAATATTTTCAAGACAGCTAAAACTACTATGGCAGCTTACGTAACTAGTTGACAGCTGCATTAAGCAGCAAGAAGAAGAATTTGGAGCAAGAAAAAAAAGGGAGGGCACATATCTAATTTATTACAGCTAAGTATAGATGTGTGCCTCGGTTGCTTAGTCAAGGCTCTAATAAGTGGCCACACAAGAGCCAAAAGTCCAGGCATTATTCAAATCGAAGCGTGTCTATGTGCTTGTATTTTACTACTACGATGGTGATCTTGTCGAGCCGTTAAGCTGACAACGCGAGTCTTGGGCGGACATATCTATTGACCCGGCACGATGATTATTTTTTCACTGCGGCACCATCAGGAAAACATAGATTGGATACCTCATGTTAACGGTCTTTCAAAGAAAAGCAAAGGCAAAAGGTTGAAAGTTACTGTCCCATTTCCTAACCAACATGATGATTAAGCATTATGATCACCTCTCATCTATAACTATTTTAATAATGAACTGACAATAAGCATAGGAATTAAGGTTGAAATGCGAGGATATAAATTAAGAAAAGATTAAAATATATGAGGTAGTGTTAGGTTGTTGATTCCTCTGCATGCGCAGATGAGCTCTCCAATTGCATGCGGTCCATGGAAGGGAGAGATGCTAGGATGGCGGATATGGCAGCCATGTGCAATGTGCAGAAGAATTTCTAATCCTTTGGGTTGGATGCATACCCAGCTAGAGAGAGAATATGCCTGCGTTCAACGCTACAAGCAATTCCAAGGTAGGCAAATTCCAAAGGTACGAGACTACAAGCAATTCCATTGGCGGTGGTCCATTGCGCAGGCAGCGAGGTCTCTATGGTAACCTTTGTTCTTTCATGATGCAGGGGTTGCGTATGTTCGAGAACAAGACCACCACACGCTGTTGTTATCTTACATGTATCCCATATAACAATAAGAAAAACACGCTATGACATGAATCTGGTTTTTGCCACGTATAACAATGTCATTGCGAATCAGCTGTTATGTAATGCTATTGTACAATAAACCTCTCATGCACAGAGATATATATCTTCAATAAATTAAAATTCCCACTCGTGACAAATGTAGCTAAAGTTCCTTTTCTCAATATAATACGTGCATCACACGTTCGTTCTCGTAGAAAAAAACAAAAGACAAATGTGGCTAAAGTGACCTTTGTCTAATACTTCCTACTAATGATGACGGTCATGTCCTTTTCCTGCTGCACACGCGCCACCGTGTTACAAGTTGATTATATATCAAAATAACTAGATCAACTAATTATACGCGCTTCATTTTCTGCGGTCAGAGAAAGATAAAAGGAAACCATAAACCACGGAAAGCTACAGCCTACAGGACAGCCGTGTGCCGCCCCACCGTTTGTTGGTGCTGTTTTGACGTCTCAAAGCCCACAGGCACCCACCTTCCTCAATGTCAACCGCAGGAAGGGTCGTGTGACAAATGCATGCGTAAAAGGTCAACGCGCACTATCTCTAGTGTACACACCACCGTGATGACCTGACCTAACACATTGTGGATATATCTCGGCAACAGCCTAAAGATGTGATATTTTGTCTTTGCTTATAGGATGCGACTTTGAGAAAACGGATAAGATGTACTTGATGATGTGTTGTTTCGTCATATATGTGCGCATTTGATTTCTATGCAAGGCCAGGTGGGGGATCTATATTGCAAGCGCGGCATCCCTTTGATTTTGGCGTGCTAGATTATTTTTCTTTTCAGATATAGACAGGCGTCAGGTGGGATATATAAAGAGTGCAATTAAGTGAAGATTAGAGGAAAAACCTATATATGCCCGGTGTGTTGCCAAATGGAACAGGACAGTGGCTTGGGTCAGTAGGAAACACCCTACTCAACGCTGATGAAACATTTGGCGCCTAATTAATTTCCACGTCGTTGATCATGTCGTGGTGGACTATTTTCATACGAAAAGGAACTTTTAAGCACCTGATTTCCTGAGCAAGTAAAAAGGGTGTCATTGCTTTTATAAACTCGCAACAGATCGATAGCTAACTTGTCGGTCTTCCTTATAATCGAGAAAATTAAGAAATGGATGGCCCCACGCGGAAATGCAATTCCAAAACCCGGCCGGATTTCTTGAATCAGCATAACAGGTGACGTACGCATAGAAGTATATTGTACGTGCCAAGCACACGGCAAACTTACTCAGGGCCCCTGACATACTTTACACCTATCTTAATCTATCTATATATGTTTCTCGTGTTTTTTTAATCGTAGACCGCGGCGGGTGCTTGCGGCATGCCGGCCGGCGTTGGCACCCGGAGGCGACACGCGCGCGGCGCTTCATTTTCTGCGGTCAGAGAAAGATAAAAGGAAACCATAAACCACGGAAAGCTACAGCCTACAGGACAGCCGTGTGCCGCCCCACCGTTTGTTGGTGCTGTTTTGACGTCTCAAAGCCCACAGGCACCCACCTTCCTCAATGTCAACCGCAGGAAGGGTCGTGTGACAAATGCATGCGTAAAAGGTCAACGCGCACTATCTCTAGTGTACACACCACCGTGATGACCTGACCTAACACATTGTGGATATATCTCGGCAACAGCCTAAAGATGTGATATTTTGTCTTTGCTTATAGGATGCGACTTTGAGAAAACGGATAAGATGTACTTGATGATGTGTTGTTTCGTCATATATGTGCGCATTTGATTTCTATGCAAGGCCAGGTGGGGGATCTATATTGCAAGCGCGGCATCCCTTTGATTTTGGCGTGCTAGATTATTTTTCTTTTCAGATATAGACAGGCGTCAGGTGGGATATATAAAGAGTGCAATTAAGTGAAGATTAGAGGAAAAACCTATATATGCCCGGTGTGTTGCCAAATGGAACAGGACAGTGGCTTGGGTCAGTAGGAAACACCCTACTCAACGCTGATGAAACATTTGGCGCCTAATTAATTTCCACGTCGTTGATCATGTCGTGGTGGACTATTTTCATACGAAAAGGAACTTTTAAGCACCTGATTTCCTGAGCAAGTAAAAAGGGTGTCATTGCTTTTATAAACTCGCAACAGATCGATAGCTAACTTGTCGGTCTTCCTTATAATCGAGAAAATTAAGAAATGGATGGCCCCACGCGGAAATGCAATTCCAAAACCCGGCCGGATTTCTTGAATCAGCATAACAGGTGACGTACGCATAGAAGTATATTGTACGTGCCAAGCACACGGCAAACTTACTCAGGGCCCCTGACATACTTTACACCTATCTTAATCTATCTATATATGTTTCTCGTGTTTTTTTAATCGTAGACCGCGGCGGGTGCTTGCGGCATGCCGGCCGGCGTTGGCACCCGGAGGCGACACGCGCGCGGGAGACGGCGACTGACGGACCGGCCGGCGCAGCCAAATCCAACGACGTCGCAACGAGACAAACCAAGTGCATGTACCTTTCATTCTCTGAGAAATAAGATCGATTGTGCAAGAGAAAGCACTATCTAGCAAAAAGTGGCATAGTAGTAGATCAGAGCCACTTGATTCAGTTCGGTCACACTGATGATCTTACAGTATCAGGCCTAACCAACACCTGTCTCTCTTCTACTTTACACCTTACGTGTGGATGGATATTGTATACACGTGCTGATGCAAGGAAATTTGCTCACAGAAAAAAAAAATGAAAAACAGATATTGTGTTTTGCTTTTTATATATACAGTACATTATGAAACATTGTTTTCTTTCTCACATTGTTTTGCTCAAAATGAATTGTTGCTTTATGGGAGTAGTTTTTTTCTGTGAAAAACCTTTTCCTTGTTTTGTCTAGCCCGACATCTATCAGTTATGAACTGGTGGTGGCCAAAATTTGTGGGTGCAGTAATCGATGATGCGCCTGTCCATCTGGGCACATTTGCTGTCGTCGCATTGTGTGGCCGTGATCAGTTGTTGCTCCACACTGGTGTGCTCTGCAAATGATGCTGTCCCCCTCTATCCATGGCCATTCTTGTCTCAACTGGTCGGTTGCTTTTGATATAGTATTTATTTAACAAAGACCACTTAAATCAAATTGACACCGCCACATGGAGCGAGTAGCTATAGCTGCGGACACATGTACAGTAGTTCCCATCACCGACCATTCATATTTTTTTAAACAGACCAAGTATGTGCACCATCTGTTGATGTCCACGAAAGTTAGAAGAATGTGGGACTATACACCCAAACTTCAAACAAGCGCTAGCAAAAACATATATGGGCTAACCGCTTGTAACGCACATGACCAGCTGCATGCAGGTGATGTGTCCCGTCCCTCTTGGCTCTTGACCTCTTGTGGGCTTGTTTAAAATGGAAGCAGAAATAAGCCCTCTATGTCAATCGCTTCCAACTCAAGGCTTCCATCACAACTATTTATTGGGTTTGTTTGAAACGCGGGAGTTGAATGTTTAGAAATCATGGAAGGGTTGTGATGTATCTGAAGTTTGCTACGGGTGATTTGTGTGGATCTCAGAATGGTCAGTGGGTATTCAATATTGAGAGCAAACTGGCCCAGCAGTAGCAAAGAAGAATGAGCCACTTGGTCGGGGCAAATTGAGTAGGTGGTCCAGACCAAGAGCCGGAAGACAATGTGCAGTAGCTAGCCAGTAGATACTGTGTAGAAGAAAGAAGAGGGGGGGGGGGGGGGGGGGGGGGGGACGGGAGGCGACACGCGCGCGGGAGACGGCGACTGACGGACCGGCCGGCGCAGCCAAATCCAACGACGTCGCAACGAGACAAACCAAGTGCATGTACCTTTCATTCTCTGAGAAATAAGATCGATTGTGCAAGAGAAAGCACTATCTAGCAAAAAGTGGCATAGTAGTAGATCAGAGCCACTTGATTCAGTTCGGTCACACTGATGATCTTACGGCATCAGGCCTAACCAACACCTGTCTCTCTTCTACTTTACACCTTCCATATGGATGGATATTGTATGCACGTGCTGATGCAAGGAAATTTGCTCGCAGAAAAAATGGAAAACAGATATTTGCCGCAAATTTGTGTGACAGAGTTTTGCTTTTTTATATACAGTAACAGTACATTATGAAACATTGTTTTCTTTCTCGCACTTTTTTGCTCAAAATGAATTGTTGCTTTATAGTACTAGTTTTTTCAGTGAAAAACCTTTTCCTTGTTTTGTCTAGCCCGACATCTATCAGTTATGAACTGGTGGTGGCCAAAATTTGTGGGTGCAGTAATCGATGATGCGCCTGTCCATCTGGGCACATTTGCTGTCGTCGCATTGTGTGGCCGTGATCAGTTGTTGCTCCACACTTGGTGTGCTCTGCAAATGATGCTGTCCCCCTCTATCCATGGCCATTCTTGTCTCAACTGGTCGGTTCCTTTTGATATAAGTATTTATTTAACAAAGACCACTTAAAGCAAATTGACACCTCCACATGGATCGGGTAGCTATAGCTGAGGATACATGTACAGTATAGCCATCACCGACCATTCATATTTTTTAAACCGGCCAAAGTATGTGCACCATCTGTTGATGTCCACGAAAGTTAGAAGAATGTGGGACTATACATCCATACTTCAAACAAGCGCTAGCGAAACATATATGGGTGAACCGCTTGTAACGCACATGACCAGCTGCATGCACGCAGAAATAAGCCCTCTATGTCAATCGCTTCCAACTCAAGTCTTCCATCACAACAATATACTATTTATTGGGTTTGTTTGAAACGCGGGAGTTGAATGTTTAGAAATCATAGAAGGATTGTGATGTATCTGAAGTTCGCTATGGATGATTTGTGTGAATCTCGAAATGGTCAGTGGGTATTCAATATTGAGAACAAATTGGTCGGGGCAAATTGAGCAGGTGGTCCAGACCAAGAGGGAAAAAAAATGCAGGGATAAAATGAGACAAGACTTCCCTGCCCATATTGCCCAATCCACGACGATGGTCATTTGTAGTGAGCGGATATATAGCCACACGGTCAAAGGATGATCGAGCTCGTGAACAAGTCAAATAATTCGAAAAGAATATAACTGCATACGAGTATGATTTCCCAAAAAAGGAAGAAAAAAAGACGTTCATATGATTTAATAATCTGCTTTGTCCTGGGTTCGCAAGTGTTCATGTAACAAATTCACTCGTCAAATTAGAACACTCGTCACCATCCAATTCTACACGTCGTGATGATTGCAGAAAACATTTCCATTCAGGCCGTACATGCTGTGATGCAATGGGCGGTTTGGTATTGCCTTGGTTGTACGTACTACTATATGCTTAACTGTTAGAGTATATTAGAATATCTCTAGATATAGTATGTTAGTATCATGTAATCTCGGACTTGCCTTATCTTTACCGAAGGCTTCTTGCCCTCCAAGCTATGTACTCCTATATAATCCGCTCATGAGGCTCAGCAATACAACAATCCATCTATACAATTCTATCCTTCTATATTACCCATTTCTATTCCGCTAATGCAATCGATTAACAAGATTATCATGCATGCAATTCATCATCTCTTACGTGTACCATCGATCAGTCAGGTGACATGCATTGTAATACAAAATTTTCATCATCGGCACGAACCGTCCAAAATGCTTATATATGTGCTTCTTAATTATTAACTATTTTACGAGGATTTATATTACATGAGAGGAACACCACTTCTTCCTTTGCCCGCTCGTGTGTCTGTTGAAGTGATTGATGTGGGCACGCACCCAGGAAGAACTGAAAGTGGTTTGACAAGTAGTAAAGTGAAATGAAAGGTTTTTTATTTTTATTTTTAAAAAAGTGTGAAAGTTGAAGGAGACTCAGCTTGAGCCACTTGTTGTTTCATCTGCTTGGTGGAGAAGTGAGCAAAAATAAAGCGGTGATGTTGATAGCATGTCATTTGACTTCCTCACACACCCACTAGTAGGTACCATAGGGATTAATATTGCTGCTGTTTGGGTTCGGTTAGGGTCTTTGGACGTGTTTTCACGATCACGACGATGTTGCCACACATATATAGAGGCCATTGAAGACTCATAGAGAGTGTTGCGTATACTGATCTCTGTTAATATTTGGGGTGCCTTGTGTTTGTGTGTTAAGCTACAAATGATGGCGGAAACGGCATGCACGAGAACCTGTGCTTAAATAGTCAATATATACGTCTGGTAGCTTTTTATGGAGATAAATTGTTCCATAAAATTGTTTTTCAAAACTTATGTATGCTTCCACACGATCATCTTTCAACGAGTACTGGAGCAAAAAGGGCCGGGCATAAGCAGTTGAAACTGACCATTTCGTTGCACCTCCCAAGGCGCACGCATAGGTTGACGAAGTAACCCTGCAAAACAAGCATGGAGATGTAGGTATCACGGCATAGACCGCGTACATCGATCTCAGAATGGCAATCTATTCAAACTCGGGAGATAGAACATCAAACCTATTGACTTAAAACAAGCACATCTCAAATCTTCTCCCACTATTAGACTGGCCTGGCCTTTTATATATAAAAAAAATTGAAGTGGAAGAATTTTTGCAAAAAAGATTGAAGTGGAAGCATCTCTCTTGGAAAAAAAAAGAATATATAGAGCCAAAAAGGAGCAAACAGATTTTATGTATGGGCCCAGTTGCCTATTCCATACCAAGCCCGCGAGGGTGGAGCTGTTGTTACGTGAGCCCAATGACCTCACTAACTACAGGCCCATCTGGTACGGAATCATGGAGGCCCGGGAGATGACGTTGTGCTCGTAGCAGTTCCGTTCGGAAAGAGGCCGATGAGTCATGTGCGCCTCACCAGCCCAATCACATCACGCCACGGCAGCATTATCCGTTCCGAATATTCCCTGTTCTGTCCGACAGTGACCGCGAGCTGGCACGTGTTCTGCTACGGCTACACCGGAATATCCATTCCAGGATCCCATGCTACTACCTCCGCATGGCACGCATCAACGGTGCAGGAGTATTTGATTTACACACGCGACACTCAAATTACCGCTGGCCTTGATTTTGTGCAGCTACGCTCACGTAGAGCTTGAGACTTTTATTTATTTAGTCTTTTCTGGCGAGGAGAGCTAGAGCCTGTGTTATCTTGCTATCCATACAATGTACAATAACCACGTGAAAATGACGTAACATGTTGATGTGTGGAAGAAAAAAATGGAGAAAAGATCAAGAAGACAAAAGATTAGAAAACCTCAAAAATAAAACTTGCATCAAGAAAATTTAGTGCGTCCCTAATAGGATCTACACAAAGATTAAAAGAGTCCAAATACTTTTCTATGCCGACTTAAGTTTAATGTTGCTGTAAATGCCCCAACCGGTTAGAAGAGCCAAAATCTAAGGTTAAATTGGAGCATGTCAACTAGTATGATTTTGTTTGTCACGTTTGTAATTAAAAGAGTCCAATACTCGTATGTAGTAACATAATACTCTCTCCGTCTGGAAATACAGTGTACATTGAGTTTTGTCCTACCGACAATATATAAAAATATATATTATTTCAAACTAAAAGAGTTACATATTGTGATAATTCATTTTATGATGAATCTAGTAACATCATTTTTGTGTTGTCAATATTTATGATTTTTCGGTAATCGATGTCAAAGTTTGACTTAGTACAAAACTCAATAGACACTATATTTTTGAACGGAGTGAGTAACAAATAATTAAATTGTCTTTCTAAGTTATGCATAATGGTTATAGATTTTGCTAGAACGAGAAGTCTAAGAAATCTCTATACCATAATTAGTTTTGCACGATACTACTCGCAGGCAGCAAGCCCTGTGACTGACACTGACACGCGGGCCCTAGTCATTCTCCCGAACCAACTCGACTCGACCCCGATCCGATCCGATCCGATCCGACCGGACCGGACCAGATCAGATCCCGACCTGATGAGCCAGCCACCCGCGCGGCATCATCAAACCGAACAACACACGCACCCTTCGTCTCCGTCGTGCTCCGCGCTCCGGCACGCTCGCTGCCGTCCGCTTCGCATTCCGTTGCCGGCGCCAGCCGTCCTCCGCCTCCTCAAGCGATCCAACCCGAGCCCCACACGCCGCCGCGGAGCCCAGGCCCCAATGCCTGCACCCCCGGACCCGCCGCCCCTCCCCGGCGGCGACCCGGATCCCGCGCCCTCTGTCCCCTCCGCATCCGATGCGGAGGACGACCGCGTGTTCCTCGTGCCCCGCAGGTAAGTGCCCCTAAGTCCTTACCCAGCCCTAGCTCGCCCCGCGCCCACGATCGGAGCGTGCCGGTTGTTTGTTGCCTTTTTGCCTTCTCCCTCTCTCCTGACGAGATGCGGTCGGTGGACGCAGGTGGTGGAGGGAAGCGCAGGATGGGGCGGCGATCGAGTCGACCGGGGTGCCCTACGCCGCGTCCCCCGCAGGCTCCACCTCCTACGGCATGAAGGTGCTCAGCATGTTCATGTCCGACCAGGCCTTCACCCTCCGCCGCGCCGATGAGCTCCTCAAACAGCCGACCGACGCCTCCAATGGGCGTAGCCACGCGCTTCTCCCCGCCGACCTGTTTACCAAGGCGCGCGAATGGTGAGGAACACCGCTCATCTCTGCACTTCCTTTGGTGTAAGAGGAAGCAGTAGGATTTCGTTTTGGTTGTGCCATGTGAATGTTAGTTCAGTCTGTAGGATCAAGCCTGGTTGATTGATTGATTCCTAGCAATTAGCAAAGCACACTATAGAGTATGCGATTGATTACTAGCAAAGCGGGTGTAGGTCATGCACTGTTGGCATTGTACCGGTAATGATTGGGTGTAGGTCATGCACTGTTGGCATTGTATTGATTTGGTTGAACGATTATGGGCAGTCTAGATTTATACTTGTAGCTGAAAGTTAGTTGGATGGATGGTTTAGGTTAAATGTGTGTTGCTCACGTGCGTGGACGCCACGCCACCTCTGACGATTGGTTGCCGTGCATGCTTCTGCTTGCGCGCCAGCAAGCAGTTTTCTGTTAGAATGGACGAGCCTACGGGGATGGGTTCAACCCGCCGACTTTACAGTAACAGCTCATGCACGTAATGGTTTACCGTTATGCATGGATTCGGGGCTTACGATGAGCCTATGAGGCATTCCTGTTTTAATTGGAAAGCTCGTTGTAGCTATAACCTGCTTCCATAAATCTCTCTCTCTCTCTATATATATATATAAATGAAAATAATACTAGCTTCCATTACGATTGGACGCCCTTGTGTGCCTGCCTTGCGGAATTCATCTTCATTGTGCTACTGTGTGCTTGTGACGCTGAGTTGATCATGAGCAGTGTGTAGGATCTAGTCTGGAAGATTTGACACCGAGCAAAGGAGTGTATGGTATCTTCAGTAGGTAGTGTATACATTGTATAGGTAATCAAGCTATGTGGTTTGATTTCTTGATTATGGCGGTATAAATTGGAGTCATTGGACTAAGTTCAAAATTCTATATTTATAGATGGTAGTTAGTGGCATGTGATTTAGGGTAAATGCATCTTGCTCACGTACGTTTACTCTGCCACTGATGATTGGTTGCTGTGCATGCCGTTCGTGCACCAGTGAGCTGTTTTTTGTACATCGGATAATCCTAGTGGGGATAGATTTAATTCTCTGGCTTTCCTGTAACTGCTCCCACACAACGGATGGTCAGCTTTATTCGTGTATTCAAGCAATACGATCAGCCCTGCCCCTCGCCATGCTGATCCTTGATTTACTTGTAAATTTCGTGGCATCTATAACTGCATATGGGTTCTTAAATGTCTCGCGCCTTCATGCTTCATATTATCTTTTTTTTTAAAAAAAAAGAACAGAGGGATCATCTTATTAGATTTCATAGATATCTCATTCTGTAAAGATGTACAAACACTAGCTTCCATAGGGAGACCATAGTGCAGTTCTACAAGTACATATCTAGGACTAGGTAGTTTAGTTTATGCTGTAGTTGTGCTTCAAAACATTTTTAATGTTGTGAGGTCCTGAATTACTGACAAATTGGCACGCTTTGATCCATCCGCAAGTGTTACAAACCTATTTGTGATTGTGATTAACGCGACTTTGATGGAGACTCCTGATGGAGCTTTTGTGATACTTAGGGATGCAGGTTTTCCAATTTGTGGGTCGACCCAAAAAGTCTCTCAAATGAACTAGAAATTTTTCCCCTCTTCACAAATCAATCAAGCAAATGAACTAAGGTTCTGACCCATGAATACCCAATGGGTACCCACCTGGATCCCTAGTGATACTGGTCGATTCAAAGTTCAAACTAACTTGAAGGAATGCATCAAAGCTGTAAGGAATTCAGAGAAAGAAGTTAAATGTTGCATTGAAGTATTGAACTGTTTATCAGGTGCATGCCCGAGAGCAAGAAGTCGTATTCTGCCTCTGGCAATGTTTTGGCGTCTAAAAATACTCGAATTCTTTATGAACTGATAAAATAAAACTTTTGGAAGTTAAATATTATTTGTGGTGCTGCTATAATGGTTAAGGCTAGTGATTTTTAAATTGTATTCTCAGCTGCCTGGGTTCAGCAATACTTTATTTTCTTTTACATGATCATTCATCTATCCTTTCACTAAGTTTAATTTACATTTTTATTTTGTCACATAGGCATATTGACTCTGACAAGTCTGCTGGCAGAACTTCGCCACACGCTGAAAATGGCTCAGTAAATATCTACCCTGTAATGCTCAGAGTTTCAGTCTCTCGTGATAATGCACTGACTGTGAAGATTGGCAAGAAGGTATGGTACTTAATCCACCTTTTCCCTCTAGTTTTGAATAGAGGTTAATGAAAATAGTTTGTTACTTGTAAGGATCTTAGTGTTCTTTATTTCGTATAAGGACAATCTTTCTCTCAATAATGTATTTTATCTTGCGTTTTCCTATTCTTTTTGACATTTCAGGACAACTCAGCTGAGAACTTTAAAAGAGCTAACAAGATTCTGACTCCAGATTCTGAGCTGGTATGTTCTTTCCCCCCTAGTCAAAGTAGAGTGCTAAAGTTCTTTTCCTCTAATTGCATCTTCGTTTGCATGCAGGTTCACATATGGGATTTCTCTGGGCGCACAACCTTCATATTGATGAATGAATGGAACCGGATGCCTCAAGACCCAAAATCTTCTGATCAGGAGGTATCTTCTTTGTCTATTCTCCCGCTGTACGCTCAGTCGCTGCTATGATTTGTTCATGGCATTATTATTCTGCTTGCTACCCTTCTCTTCCCATTGGATTAGCTGTCTAGTATGCTTGCACATATACACACCAAATCACTTCGATCTCTTATGAACCGAGATATTTCTTAACATCCTTGTAGAGTTCCTTGAACAGTGGATGCATGTTTGCTTGTAGATCCCAAAAGAAAGGGCCTGCATGCATTAAAGAATGGGTGCAATCATCTCATTAGTTACCTTGTTTAGTTTAACTGTTCAATTACTCACTACTCCTATTTTCTTATTTTGTGCTTTCATGGTTTGGCTGTGAGCCATACACTTCTTTATTGGGGTTTCACGTAACATGCACTAACGTGAAAATTATGTCTTTTAGTAAAATTGTTAATAGAACACTCTAAATTATGTGTTACAGGTTTCGTGCACTTTTGGAAGTATAAATCGATTCTGCAAATTTAGTCATTTGGTGCTTTCATGGTGTTGGTGAACCATACACTTCTTTATTTGGGGTTGTGAACCAT
>LAPY01001535.1:0-10792 GCA_000970635.1 Eragrostis tef
AGTTCTAGGAGAACCTATCCGAGTCTTAGTCCAGGTGTGGGTAGTTTACCAAAGGAATCCTTATCTTAGTAGAAGAAGGACCTCCACCCCACATATAAATAGTGAAGTACCATCAGCTTTGTAATCATAAGTTTATTCTAAATAATAAAGAGAATGCTCCACCCTACATTGTGTCTTGCCTTTTGTTTACTTTGTGTGTTGTTCTCTACCGTCGATAGCGTTACTATAACAATTTGGATCTCTTTTGTCCCGCTTGTTGTAAGTGTGACTTCCTCTCTGCATGTTGAAAGCCATAAAAAACCTATTTACTGCTAATTCGATTATGGAATATAAACAAGACGTGTTTTTTTTAAGATTCTCTTGTTGATTGGAACCAAGCTGGAGATTGTCATGATGGAGATGGCCAAAGAGATACGAGAAGTTTTACCGTGTTTGCAAGTTATGAGGGACCTTGATTGGCAGCGGCTCAAAATAAAAGGTACTTGCCAAAAGGTAGTTCATTAGGGGGACAGGTACCAAGGTACTAGTAAAGCAAAAGGTTAAATATGTAATTTCGTATCTATCAAAATTAAGAAAGTTAATTACAACATGGAAAGAGGTGGCAAGAACTGCATGCAGACAGCCCACAAATCAGCAAGCACGGGATCCAGATTATTTTTCCTCTCCTTTCTTTCAATTTCTCTCTCGTGGACTCCTCAATCCAATTTTTGAAGGGTTCATCAATGACAGAAACAAAAACGTTTGTTCGAAACTCGGTGAATTCGATGGGATCGAAAATAGCTGGCAACTCGTTTAATTTGTGGTTCTTCCAGAGTTCAAAAGGTTCAAAATAATCAAGCAAAGTCCATGTTGTTTTCTCGATCTCCATGACTTCATTCGACACTAGCCCATGGATAAAGCATTGATCGATTGAACTCCACAAAACTAAACAATGGCGTCTGCTGCTGCCTGGCTGCACGTATGATATGGGGCTCAAGTAGTAACCAAAATTGTTTGTTGACCAATGAATGGATCATGAGTATCCTCGGCACAGGTCGTGTCTGAGATGTTCATTCCACGTTGCTTCATTCATAGAGTATTCCTCTAATCAAGGTGAACAAGAATTCTTTCAAAAGAAAATAGATGAACGAGAAAACAGAGAAGGCACAACAGTTATTTGGGGAAGCAGATCACATGCCGAGTATTTTTTGAGCATATGGGGCTGTCATTAACTAGCCGCATTCAAGTGTACTTTCTGCCTACAGTACCCTCTAACCAATCAACGGTTGATCTCGTTTCTGTCAAAATACTTCTAAGTACTTTGCAAACACCGTAAAACTTCTCAAGAGATACAGGACAAGGCAACTGTAATCAAAGGGGCACCTGTTGTTGAACCAAGCAACAGATTCTTCCAGGTAAATGTATAATGTCAATGAAACTATGAAGCCATCTTTATTAAGTGGCTAATAATAAATGGCTCGCTGAAATCCTTCTACCTCTCGCTCAACAGAATGCATTCCAGATGGCACATTTCATTTGGACATTGGTAAGCGACTTGAACATTCATTCTTTCTGAATGAGCTTACCTTCTTTCAAAAGAAAATTACTAGATGAAGTTTGTTTGGTTGTTGATACTGCTCACTCCATGCCCGGCGTCGAGCGAGTCGCCAGCAGGTCGCCGCTCTCGGGATGCAACGGTTCGCTCATTCGGTCCTGAGTATCATGAAGGTAGTGGTGGGACTGGCTCTTCAGGTCCTCTGCAGCTACAGGACGTTCCCCCTCTATGCACTCGTCACACAGGTAAAGCAAGCAAAACTCAACATGTTCTGCTGCGAAAGTTGTGTAGGAGCATAGAATCACATCAATACAAAGATTTGCGCTGTTGGATGCAGATGGGCACGAACATGAAGAAGACCATCTTCCAGGAGCACACGGCCAAGGCAGTGATGAAATGGCGGAACGCGGCCAAGGCGAAGGCGAGGCAACGTGAGTCAGGGTTCGACGGGTTGATGCCTGGCGACATGGGGAGGTCGGAGGATCCTCAGCGCGCCCTGACCTCGCCAAGGCGAGGGCAGGAGCAGGAGCTGGACTGGAGGAAGCCGGGGCACATGCACCCGGTAGTTGAGCAGCATCGGCTTCACAGACTAGACCCGGAGAGGAGCAGAGTGGCCTCGTCCACGGCGATTGACATTGACCTTGCTGATGCTGATTTTTCATTCAGCGATCAACGGTGACTGGACGAATTAGTTATGTAATCTGTTTGTGTTTTATTTTCTGCATCAAGCGTAGCAGGAAGAGCAATAACTGTTTAGTCAAAATGCAACAATAATAAGTGGATAACTTTGTGCAACAGATAGTCTCTGAAGAAACATTCAAAGGAGCATTTTATGACATCCAATAAAATAATTATTATGGCTGCAAGAAGAAGAGAAAAGCACACTTACCGTGAACAAACTGCAAGGCCGAGTATTAGATTTAGATATCCCTGTTTCACACAGTTTTTATAGTAAAAATATCAAGTGATAAGTAGTGATAACTCATGATTTCCAGAAGTAGCAACACGAGAGCAGGAAAACCACCACAATCTTTTCTCAAATGCCAATCTTAGTACATGTAAAGCAGAGGAAAGCACACTTACCGTGAACAGAGACATGAGAAGGGGACCGATAAGCCGTCGCTATCCAGTACCTGCAAACACAACAATCCCATCAGTTGCAAAGAAAAACAGTACAAATGTCAATCCTAGATATAACTAATTAAAGATATTATCAGCCCACACATACCTGTTCCAACCGGGGCACCGAGAACCATTGCTCCAATTGCATTTTGGAATGCTTCAGATAACATTGTGTGCAATCAGATTTGTATTTGCCGGCTTTTGGCATGAATGAATTCCCGAGGGCAAGGAAATGAAACAAGGAAAATAAACAGATCCTAGATATTCAAATAATTGTTTTGAAAGAAACTGACAGGTGCTCTGCCCTTTCATTAAAGTAGGAGGATATACAAATAATTTGACTGTAATTAAACAAGTGTAAAATATTTTTTTTGACTGTTAACCGACCGGATCGAACTGGATGGTATTTTACTAAGTGGTGCGTACTCGTTACTGACTCTAATCTCCATCATGAAGCTGTTCATTCAGGAATCAGTGAACTATCATAAGAGTTCTGTCATGTTCTTCATCGTAGCTAAAGAAGCCTGATCAAAGTAAAAATACAACCAAGTGATAGAGCTCAGCCACGAAAAGAAAGACAGACTTTTTGTGTAGCGAACGAGCTTGCAGTAGCGCGTATAGCACCAAAAATGCTGCCTTGTGGATCTCGGAAGTCGCAAGCGTCAGTATGCATGTGACTAGCAAAACTTTTCTAAGAATCACCGTGCGGAACTTTCTTCCATACTTAGAAATGATAAAGCCCTCATTGCGTGATGACACAGATAGCCGGTATTAGCATTAGTCAGAGTTTTACGTGGCATTCCATCACCTTATTATACTAGTGAAACACAATCAACCAGAGCCTCCAGAGAACAAGTCGTAGGGACATCTATCCATTCCCAGCAAAAACTATTAATATCTCCAAATAATTTGGGGGCCTCTGACTTGACCGGCGACCTTTCCCCGCATGGTCCAATCTGAGCTCTTCTCTTCAACAGCTGGCCAGTAGCCAAGCCGCCGGTGGCAACGGAACCAACACTGACTCCGTGGATGGTCAGCTTTGCTGCCGTGCTGCCTTGGTGAACATGACGCGATTAATCTCTGGAGGCTTGCGAGCTAAGCGCAAACCAACATTCACTCTATTCGTCTGGCTGCTTTTCAGCAACTGTTTTGCAGCAATTACAGTGTTTTAGTTATTTTTTCTGTAGCCGCTACAGTATTTAATGTTTCTGCAGTCGCTATAGTGTTCGCAGTTATTTTTCTACAGCTGAAGCCTGCCGAACAAGATGATTCTTGTTTTGCCCTGCCTCCTTTCGTGTTCTGCCTAGACATTTTTAAGAAAGCAGATACCGAAGATCAGACGAAGCGGTTGAAGCAGCGCGGCGTCTCCCCAGCGCGGCAGCAAATGTGGAAAGAAAGACAGACTTGTATGGCGCACGAGCTTGCCGCAGAGCGTAGTACTACCAAAAATGGGGTCTTTCGAAGAAGTAAAATCTCAACAAAAACTCCTCAACAAAAAAATGTTGCCTAGTGGATCTCGCAACTTTCACCGCCGCGAGCTGAAACTTTTCTAAGAAAGAAATATCGTATAGAAAAGTTGCTCTATCATCAGCAAGAAATGATAAAGCCGTCTCAACTTATCTTGCCTCATAAAACAAGCTACTACGTATAAGCATTAGTAAACACGTACATCAACCGCAGCCGGTGGCGTGTCACCCTATCAGCTTATAGTAAAGTAAAAACACATATATCAACCAGAGCCTCCACAGGTTGTCAATGTCGTATGGATATCTCTACCCCAGCAAAACCCAAAACATCTCCAAAATAATTGGGGAGGAGGCTCTGACTCGACCGGCGACTTTTCTGTCCCTTGGCGCAGGTCGAGCCGCCATCTTCTTCACTCGCGTACGGTCCATGGCAACGACGGCAATTAACGGAGATCGTCTTTTAGCAGTCAGCCGAGCCGAGCAGGCAAAGGCAACACAGGACCACCTTTGACTCCGTCGGGTATCGCTAATCGCTCCCTGTCACGGCTTTTTCGAGTGATGGAGAGCGTGGACGATTAGTTTAGCTGCTGGCCTGGGGTGAACGTGACACGATTAATCAGATATCTATCGACCGCCTGCAAGCTGCTAGGCGCGCCAAACTTGAGCTTTTACTCCGCCTCCCTTGGCGTTCTGCCTATTGCCATTCTTAAGTTTTTGTCTTGCTATCTCACAGCTGCATGCAACAAGAATGCAGGGCCCCGTGTGCCGGCCGGCTGAGCACAAATAATAAGTAAAGCTTACCCGCGTGGTCGATCTGAGTCAGGCCAACCAACCACTCGCAAGTCGCAACCGCAGCTGGATGGGGAACAAAACACCGTTCCTTCTTTACCGAGCCAGATCGCGCGAGATGATGATCGATCAGGTGGCTCGCTCCGCCACTCCGCATCTGGCCGGCGCCGCAACGCGCCTTGACGCGGTCCATTTGGTATTCGCTTATAAAAACTCCTTCCGCTTACGTCTCGCCACAACGTACGCTCTCAGATACTACTTGCTTGACGTTTCGCTCGGATACTCGCTTGGCTTGCTCGAGAGCCAGCGCTGCGTGGTCGCTCGCGTAGGAGGAGATGGCAGGGGGAGGAGGCGGCCGTGACCTGCCGGAGACGCCGACGTGGGCGGTGGCGCTGGTGTGCGCCGTCATCGTGGTCCTCTCCGTCGCCATGGAGCACGGCCTCCACAAGCTCGGACATGTACGTTGCCTGCCTCCACCACTGGCCCTGCTCGAGTGATCGCTCGCCTATTATCCATTTAAAGTGCATGTGCTCGATCGATCAGGAAACTGAACTCTTGGTCTGCTTTCTTTTGCTCCTGGTGCGTGCAGTGGTTCCACACGCGGCAGAAGAAGGCCATGCGCGAGGCGCTCGAGAAGATCAAAGCAGGTGCGCTCCTCGGCTGCTCTGCTTGCAGCACAGAAGCACTGAAATAGACCTATTGCCTACTTGCACATAAACATGTGGTTTGATTTCCTTGTCTTATATGATATGATGGCGTGCCTGCAGAGTTGATGCTGATGGGCTTCATCTCCCTTCTCCTCGCCGTGGGTCAAACGCCCATCTCCCAGATATGCATCTCTCCCGATTCCAGGGCTATCAAGATCATGCTACCCTGCAAACGACGCGACAACGTCAAGAGCGACGGCGGCGGAGACGGCCGCCGGAGGCTGCTCTGGTACCCTGGACAAGAGGCCGATCATCGTCGAATCCTGGCCGGCGCAGCTACGGATGATTACTGCGGTAAAAAGGTAACAACAACACATGACACTCCAAGGTACGGTTGTACTATATGAAAATGAAAACAGGACGTAAATTTCTCTTCTTGCAGGGCAAGGTGTCTCTGATCTCCGCGAAAGCTGTTCACGAGCTGCATATATTCATCTTTGTGCTCGCCGTGTTCCATGTTGTTTACAGCGTAGCCACAATGGTTTTAGCGCGTCTGAAAGTAAGCACAACACGAGGATTAGCATACATGTCACTGCTACTTCAGTTGCACTTTTTTTTTCTTTTCAGAAAAGCATGTTCGTAAAGCCAAATCAGGCACTTAACTAAACTGCAGTTGGAAAATGCTAATTGCATCTCGGCATGTTCTTGCGCGCAGATGAGGAAATGGAAGAAGTGGGAATTAGAGACTTCCTCGCTGGAATATGAGATAGCAAACGGTAAGAACCAACTTTCTGAACCTAATGTGCATGTTTCTGATCTCATGCACACGCTGAATCCTATACGTTGCAGATCCTTCCCGGTTCCGATTCACGCATCAAACGTCATTCGTGAGGCGGCATGTTGGCTTCTCAGGCACCCCTGGAATCAGATGGATAGTGAGTTGGCCCATGCACCTTGATCTCTGAAGCGTTAATTCTGCTGCCTATTTCAGCCCTTTCTAATGTACCTGCATCCTTGGATGTTTGCTTCTTTTAGGTGGCATTTTTCAGGCAGTTTGTTGGGTCTGTCACCAAGGTGGACTACTTGACCATGCGACAAGGCTTCATCAATGTATTAAACCTCTCTTATTCGTCATTGTGATGACATAATAAGACCTATTTCATATTTATACTATAGGATAGGAATTTTCCTCTGTTCTTACACGAATTGGATTTTCTTCTTGTGAATTTCTTTGATCTAAACATTCTTTTTACGTTTACCTATGCAGGCGCATTTATCACCCAATAGTAAATTTGACTTCCACAAGTACATCAAGCGATCGTTGGAGGACGACTTCAAAGTCGTAGTAGGCATCAGGTTATTTTTCTCATTCGCTATACGTTTCAAATTATCAATACATTCTATATACTAACAGTATGTCTACGTACGTCATCCTGGTCGTTGTAGATGATTTTGACACATTTGGCTGGTTTTGTAGCCTCCCGCTATGGTTTGTGGCGATCTTTATACTCTTCATCGATATAGACGGTACATTCTTTGTCCCATCCCATTCTTATTTGTCCAACCAACATTCTTGCAGTTTGTCTTGTAATCACCGTCGTTTTTATAATTTCTTCTTCTGTGCGTAGGACTTGGCACGCTTATTTGGATGTCTTTTGTCCCACTCGTTGTAAGTGTGACTTCCTCTCTGTTCCATTTATTTACTATCAATTCAATTCTGGAATATGAACAAGACATGTCTGTTTTTAAAGGTTCTCTTGCTGATTGGAACCAAGCTAGAGATTGTCATCATGGAGATGGCCAAAGAGATACAGGACAAGGCAACTGTAATCAAAGGGGCACCTGTTGTCTCACCAAGCAACAAATTCTTTTGGTTCAACCGGCCTGACTGGGTCCTGTTTCTCATACACTTCACACTCTTCCAGGTACGTATGTAAAATCTAATCAAACTATCAACCACACTCTTTATTAAGTGGCCAACAAATGGCTTACTGACATCCTTCTGCCTTGCTCATGCTGATCGGACGAATCATCAGAATGCATTCCAGATGGCACATTTCATTTGGACATTGGTACGTGGCTTTCTCGTTCGTTCTGAATTAACTAACCTTCTTTCAAAAGAAAATTACTGGTTAATCTGACAGTGGCTGATGTTTGTTTGGTTGTTGTCATGCAGCTCACCCCAGGCTTGAAAGCATGCTACCAAGAAAACATGGGCCTGAGCATCATGAAGGTAGTGGTGGGGCTCGCTCTTCAGGTCCTCTGCAGTTACATCACCTTCCCGCTCTATGCACTCGTCACACAGGTAAAGAACCAAATCACCGCGTATTCTCTTGAGACACAAGATGTGTGTGCAGGAACCTAGTCACATTCGACTACAAGTCTACAACCTTGTGTGCGGTTGCATGCAGATGGGCACGAACATGAAGAAGACCATCTTCGAGGAGCAGACGGCCAAGGCGTTGATGAAATGGCGGAAAACGGCCAAGGAAAAGGCGAGGCAACGTGAGGCCGGGTTCGATGGGTTGATCAGCGGCGACACGACGCCGAGCCGAGCGACGTCTCCGAGCAACTCGCCGGTGCACCTGCTCCACAAGTACATGGGGAGGTCGGAGGAGCCCCAGAGCGCCCCGACCTCGCCAAGGCGGGGGCAGGAGCTCGGAGACATGTACCCGGTAGTTGAGCAGCATCGGCTTCACAGACTAGACCCGGAGAGGAGAAGAGTGGCCTCGTCCACAGCGATTGACTTTGACATTGTTGATGCTGATTTTTCGTTCAGCGCTCAACGGTGACAGGACGAACTTATGTAACCTGTTTGTCTTTTCTTCTGTACAGCAAGAATAGCAGGAAGAGCAAATATTGTTTATTCATAATGCAACAATAATAAATAGGATATAATAAAGAGGATAACTTTGTGTAACAGACAAGTCTTTGAAGAAACATTCAAAGGAGCATTTCACTACACCTAAGGACCAAAAGAGTCACCTCCGCATCCCTTTAGAAAAATAAATAGCAATTCTTTCCATTACATTGAACAAAATAATGTACATCTGCGAAAAGGCTAGCTGAAAGACAGTTGACTTTGACATTGTTGACGTCCAGTCACACTATAACAAGAAATCTACTCAACAAAGTCAAATATATAGCTCAGTGGGAAAAACAGTTGTACACTACATGAATCTGGATGAATCATATCTCACCAGAAAAACACGCATGGCGGCACCTCTATCATCCGTAGGCTAGTCAGCTTTTGCACGAACCCTTCTCTTGTGAACAACGATAAGAACCAATGAGGCAACCATTCCGATCAAATGCCCAGCAACAGCACCATAGGTGACACAAATTGGCCATTCCTAAGAAAGATCAAAGAAACATAGTAGTAAGTGGCTTAAGGGACGTGAGGTAACTACAGCACTCATAACTCCTACCAACCTGATTATCATCAATGTGGCACAAGACGTAAGATTTAGTTTAGGGAAAAATAGGGATCATGGTCTCGAGTAGTACAAAAGCAGCAACACACAACAGAACATCCAGCGAACCCAATTTCATGGCTTATTTTTCAGAAAGCAGTCAGGAAATATGGATAGTAATTCGACCAGTTACCCGATACTCATAGGACTATACCAATATGGCATGGTATTGTTCACATTTTAATACCAGTGGCCATGTTTGTGGGGGAAATGTTCAACCGTGTCAGTCAGCAGGCATGTTCCATAGGGCTACTGTTGAAGTAGTTATGTTACTGCTAAAGTGCACAGACATATCCATATGATCATGCTTTTCGATGCCTAGGTTGAGAACATACTACATGGGATGAAAAGCTGATATCTTACCTGCCAAGGTCTCTCCCAGTCAAGAGGCATTGGCCAAGCACCGATCCATGCTCCTAATACAGCTCCATGACAAGGTGCAGAGATGATGTAGTTCGTAGAATCAATGGGTATGAAATAACTGAAATGTGAAAGGACACAATGAACCAGATTGACAAGCCGCAGTTGATGGATAGTATAGAAAAGAAACATCTATTGGATAAACTCTAACATTCAAAATTTATGAGGAATCAGGAACATACATGGAATGAGAAAGCACATTCTGCCAATCAATCTTGGATGCTCCGTAGACACATGCTGCGGGAACAAACTGCAAGGCCGTGTCATAGTAAAAATATGAAGTGGTAACTCGTGATGCCCAGAAGTAACAACACAAGAGAAAGAAACATACTACAATCTTGTGCTCAAGTGCTAATCTTAGTACAAGCTAAGCAGATGAAATCAAACTTACCGTGAACAGAGACATGAGAAGTGACCAATAAGTTGTCGCTATCCAGTACCTGCAAACGCAACAATCCCCCCATTGTACTCAAAATCAAATAAAGGATATACGATTACAAAGGAAAATTGTACAAATGCGAATCCTAGTTACAGAGTATGTCATAAATCTTATCAGCCGGCACGTACTTGATTCCAACAGGTGCACCAAGAACAATTGCTCCAAATGCATTTAGGAATGCTCCTGTTAGATAATATTGTGTACAGTCAGATTGTGCATTGCTCATGAATTCCCATAAGGAAATTGAAAGAGGAAAAATAAACAGACCCTAGATAAATAAACAGTTTCACAGTTGTTACACAAGGACACAACACGATTTTTGACTGTTAATCCACCGGATCAAACCGGATGCCATTCTAAGTAGCGAGTACTGATCACTGACTCAAAGCTCCAGCATGAAGCTGTTCATTCATGCAGCAATGTACTATCATAAGAGTTCTGATGTTCTTCATCGTATAACAAAATAAGCCTGATCAATGTGAAAAATACAATCAAGTGATAGAGCTCACCCACGAGCAAGCCAAGCAATCCTCGCAAAACTGCCTTGAAAAACTGCAATACAGAAGGCCAATCATCCAATTGTACACTGTGGCAACGAAATTTGGAGAAATAACTGAACGAACAGGTCGCATTGGTGCCGCACCGAGCAGTGTTTGGGATCCCGTCGAAGATAGCTGAACACAGCGATGACAACCGGAGCTTCGCAGACCTGAGGCAGAGAAAAACTAAGTTCGGATCAGAGGACGCGGATGGGCCGGGAACCCAAGAGAAGTGGGCGGCGGTGGCAGCTGCAGGGACGAGAAAGGAAAGAGAGAGTACCACGAGGAGGCGGAGCGTGCGCAGCGGGTCGGAGATGAGCGCGCCACGGCCAGCTAGGAAGTGGGCAGCAGCAAGGCCGGCCA
>LAPY01001535.1:49495-59832 GCA_000970635.1 Eragrostis tef
CCGGATTCCGGTTTCGGCTGAGCTTGGCGGCGCTCGCGATGTGCAGGACGAGAGGTACGCGATCCAGGGCGAGAAGTACCAGGGGCAGCAGTACAGCCACATCTACTTCACGCGCCTCCACCACATGCGCAACCTCCTCCACGCCCTCGTCCCCTCCTGGAAGCCGCAAATCCCTGGTCTGCGTCCCCATTCCATTCCCCTCCCCTCCCCTATTGCTTCCCCCCATTTCGGTTGATTTGTTAATATGTTCGGTAAATTATAATTTCCGCATTACCCTTTGGTTTTCTAATGTTGTAATTAAGGATCTCCAGTACTTTAGTTTGTAAATGGAGTTGCAGTGCAAAAGTTTTAGGCATTT
The DNA here is from genome assembly GCA_000970635.1 of Eragrostis tef. NCBI lineage: Eukaryota > Viridiplantae > Streptophyta > Magnoliopsida > Poales > Poaceae > Eragrostis > Eragrostis tef. Next base: position 49,854 of record LAPY01001535.1, read on the forward strand.
TGAGCTCGGATTAGGGTTTAGAGAAGCAGCTCAGCAGCTGGGTTTAAACATAATGAATGAACAGGGCCTCCTGAGTGTGGTTCTGGGTTAATGAGCTGCTTTAACACTGATTAGGGCTACATTTGGTGATATTTTTTTCCGGATTTACTACTGCTTACTCGACTGAAAAATGAAGAAGCTCTTAGTCGTCAAGTGAAACACGCCTAGGTATGCCGCGCTTAAAGGAGGCTGGCGAGGCCGTGGGCGGTGGGCGGAGCAGGGACGGGGGAGCTCGAGTTGGACAAATTAGCACGGCAGTGGAAGAAGCTGCAAACCCGGTGGCGGCGTAGGATTATTAGTCACCCTGTAAAATTTGACCGCCTAGCTAATTTGAATACATGCTCTTCACAGAGTATTGGTGTTTGTGTTTTTTCTCGAACACACTGGTGAGCTGTGTCTCATTATATTGAAGAAGAAAACAAGTATTGGTGTTTTCTGTTTGTCATGGTTTTTATTGGTGGTACACCTGAAAATTCTGTGAAAATCCATTTTTTCCCCGCCTTTTCAGATAGGTGCTGACTTTGCTAACACTAGCTAGTCAGTTCACAATTTTAGCAAATGTGATATTGAAAACTTGGATCCCTAACTATGTTTACTATTTCATTATGTGTTGGAAGGATGCTTTGTTTGTATTTTTCTTTTGTTGGTCCTGGAGGCAGTTCATGCTTATGACGCAATAGTTTGTATGCATGATGAGAGTTTAACACATATTTTTCCTTACGTTGCAGTCACCACAGTGTTAGGACTCGAAGAAGGAAAAGATTGCATAATTATTGGAACTTTATATAAGCACATGAAACTGAAGCCTTCCATTCTCGATGAGTACTCCAAAGAGGTATGTAACATGAAAGTTAGTTCGACATGCCTTCAAGTATGGTTGCTATGCCATCACTGAAACTTGAGGAGCCCCTTTTTTTTTGTCAGAGATCTGCAATTCCTCTTGTAAAACCGCATAATTTCATGCATCCTGATGATCATCTCATTCTGGAAGATGAGAGCGGAAGAGTTACACTTGCAGGAGCCATAGCTCCGGCAGATTACGTGACTGGTTAGTCCATCACCTTCACTCAAAATTTAGAACAATGCAATTGCAATCACGATTTTTTTTTCTCATCTCTGAAATGCTTCTATGTTATTGCCCAACATATGAGCTGGGTGTCTCTTTCCCAGCTGGAAATAATGCTTAATCATTTTACGCAGGAGTTGTAGTAGCTGTCCATGGAAAGGAAACGAGTGCCGGCAACTTTCTTGTCGAAGATGTTCTTGAGGCTGGTCTTCCTCCCCAAACTGCTTTGTCTACTGCAGGTAATGTTTTCCACATTGTACTGCTCCCATTTTTCAACATTTACTCCGAAAATTGTGGTGGTGAGAAAACTACTCTAAAATTGCCTTTACTTTGGTTACAGATGAGGACAAGTATGTTGTATTCGTGTCAGGATTAAGTGTTGGAAGTGATACGTTCAATCCTCTGCAGTTCCAACTTCTTATAGATCATATCACAGGGCATTTGGGTGATGAGAATGTATGCTGTTTGTCTTTATAAATTGTAAGTCACCATACTCAACAGAGACACTAACTCATCGGAAATTACTCAGGAGCAAAGCATAGCATCAAATATAGTACGTGTTGTGGTGGCTGGGAATTCAGTACATATTTCACCAAGGTTTCTCAATGGTCAAGTAATGGCATTTCATTACACATGTTTCATTAACACCCATCCCGTTGCTTATTATCTTTTACTTACATTTGGTTCATTATTTTAGGCGGTTGCATCAAAAGATCAATCCAGGATAGTTGAACCAATCAAGGAACTGGATATAATGCTGACTCAGGTTGGAACTATGATTTTATTCCATCAAATTTGGTGATTTTGGCTGTTTTGTTCTATAATATTCCTGCTGCAGATTGTGGCATCATTGCCAGTAGATATAATGCCGGGATGTCATGACCCGGCAAATTTTTCTTTGCCTCAGCAGGTGGGATATCATTGTGGATGATAATCACTGGTTTGTACTAGTGGCAGTCCATTGTGTTTCATGCAGGCATGACTATCTTACTCTTTCTTACCTGCAGCCTTTGCATAGATGCCTTTTCTCTGGAGCATCAACTTATAATACGTTTTCGTCGTGTTCAAATCCTCATCAATTCGAGCTTGACAGTGTCAAGTGAGTGAACCTCCCCTTTTTTACTTCCCTCGAGATTAAAGCAGCTTGGAGTTTTGATGCACAAAAGTTATATATATGCAGGTTTATTGGAACGTCTGGCCAGAACATAGATGACCTCTACAAGTACTCTGATGCCAAAGACAAGCTGGAATTCATGGAAAGAACACTGAGATGGCGCCATCTTGCTCCAACTGCTCCAAACAGCCTAGGTAACTATTTGTTGGAGAGTTCACTGGTTAGGGAGGAAGAAAGCCCAATATGGAATGCATACTGTCAAGATTGTTGGGCAAAAACCTAGCATTATTGCCGTCCATTTTTTGAATTTTAATTTCATGACTGATTTTATGATTGTTTTGTGATTGAATGTTCCAAATGCAGAAGTCTTTCTTCACATATATATCTGTTTTATCCAGGATGCTATCCATATACGGACAAGGATCCTTTCCTTATTGACAGTTGCCCACACGTCTACTTTGTCGGAAACCAAGATCAATATGAATCTCGATTGCTTGAAGGTAGTACTTCATGTAAGCTTCATATGTTATTTGAACATCCAACTGACCCTCCTTGTTTGTCCAGGGCCAGAAAAGCAAAAGGTCAGGCTAATCTGCATCCCAAGATTCTCTGAGAGTGGAGTTGCTGTTATGGTATGTACTCATGCATGAATGCTGATTAAATCTTCTTTGGTTATCTTGGTAATCTTGTTAGTTCTGAGGGATAAAGAGACCAATTACTGATTCAGACTTTTGCTATTTGTATTCAATATTCATTAACTGAACTAGAAAAGATTAAAAAAGAGATGAAAGCTAGAAAGCATGGCTGTGTTTTCCTCGCACGGAAGGTTTATACACAGAAAACCAGGGTTTCGGCCCCCTATTTTTTTCCTTTTTCTTTTTTACTTTGGTTCTTTCCCACAGAATAAGAGGATTAGACACTTGTTTTTCGTTGTTAACATTGATTTGTTAATATAATGAGATTATTTGTTAACAAAAATATATTTATGTGAATGCAGCTTAATTTGAGGAGCCTGGAATGCAGCACGCTGAGTTTCTCAACAAGCTTTGATTCCTGAATATACCGTGATTGCATGGACTTTAAAGACCAGTGTAATGTGTACAAACAGCTTAAAACTTCCATGGAAGGACTTTCCTCCTGCATGCGCTTGTACCTGATCAGTTAGATATTTGGTGACCTTAGGTTTTTCCAATTAGAAATATGAAATGAGGCGGGGGTGCTGGACATTGTGTACCATGGAAGTTCATGCTTCAGTTTCCAGTTGCAATCAGCTGATTCATTTGTCAGATCTTTTTCGTCAGTTGTGTAGTATGTGAAAGGAAGTGACCAAATAGTGAGTCAGGAGTAACAAATATCAGGATATCGCAGGAATCGTAATTAATCATAAGAATTGTGAAGATGAACATGTAAAACATTTCCAAGTTTTTATTTTCTTGAAGGCATAGCTTCAAGCTGTACTTCGTACATAGGACTACGGGCTTTGGAATTCATAGAAAATGTCGTATTTCTGCAGAAATCCGATGATTCTTATGCAGCAGTATTAAAATACAAACTCGAAATAAAATCGAAGCACTTAGTAAATAGAATTTTGTTAATCGTCATGTTCTCTTCAAACATGCATCACAGCCATCTCCTGCACCGAAACAAGAGGGCAGAGTGTTGCTAGAAATCTCTTGTTGTGGCTCCAGGTCACCGCAGCAAAGTGACAAATAACAGGCAACAGATCCATTCCTCACGCTCGTGCCCAAGGCCGTCTGTTCTCCGTTCCCCTCCCACCTCAGCCATGGCCGCCATCTCCGCCCACCACATGGCAACCCTTCCATGCCTCCCAACTCTCCGAGCCCGTCCTCGCCGGCTTCCGCCGAACGCTGTCGCAGCCTCCGTGGCCCCGCAACGGACCGCCCGTGTCGCACTTCGTGACTGCAGGTGCGTTCCCCTTCCGACCTAACCGCACGCCATGGTTTCGTTGGCATTGCAGGTGCGTTCCCCTTCCGACCTAACCGCACGCCGTGGTTTCGTTGGCATTGGCTGGAAATCTTGGTCGGTGTTAGGTGTGTAGTCTACCTTATTGACCCAATGAAGTGATTGGATCCAAGCGTCGCTGGCATATCCGATCCCTAAGGATCTGGGATCAAAACCGGGACTAATTTATGATGTGTGAATACATGGTGTAGCAGCTGCAGAAATAACCTGAAAGCAACGATTGCATACGCCCTCCTCTTTTGCAAATTCTGCTTCTGTGCGTTATTCCTTAGAAACTGTACTGCTGTGTTAGTGCTAGCCTGCTAGGTGGGTGTGTTTGTGTCAGAATATTTGGTTGGGAACCACATACATTTTCGGAATGAGCTATCACAAACTAACTACATGGTGTACTGATGTTAAGCAGATCTCAAATTTTAGCTTAAATTTATCTATTTACCTTCTCTGATATCTGAAACATTGCAACAACATTCTGGTGAGGGAAATGCTGCTTGATTTCATTTCATGATGGTGCTATGTATGCGTTTTTTATGGACACATTTCCATGCACCTGCATGCATATCTTCTCAAAGAGAGTTTTGTTAACTGTTTGATAGGAGTCAATGGCGCCACCTGCCCATTTTCACGTGCACTGACACTGCATATACGCTTCTTTGAGCTAGCTATTTCACTCGGTTGAGGGAGTTATTGATCTAGAATCTGCATATCATATTTTCTGACTTGGTGAAGAATTGGTGTTTTGCAATGCAGGAATTGTAATCCTTTGCCAAGAAGTTTTCATGGCTTTGAGAGTGCAGTAAGCTTGCGGATGGAGCGCAAGAAGCAAGCTGTATTTGCTTCAGATAGAGATTCACGTAACCCTATTACTAAGCAGAGCAGCTCCATTAATGACAACTCGAGTTCTTCAACCGGCCCCCCTGTCTTGACTATTCTGGCAGGTGTCATTGTGTTCCTTCTTGTTATTTGGGTAGCTGGCTCGTTCCTCACCTGGATTGTCAGTTTGGTCTTTGGTGCTGCAAAATCTTAGAAGGTCAATTTTAGTGTAGTTCTGTACATTTTTAGTTGTAAATACTTTTTTCTGATGCTGGTTTACAAGCACACAATCTATCTTCTTGTTATCATTTGGGAACTCAATCTGATTTGTGATTGGAACTCATCATGATGTTACTTTTATTGTGCTCTTTTTCCTTTAGAGCAGAACTATAATTGCCTTCGTGCAAGCACATGGCAGTCAGATATGAGGTGCGCTTGTTTTCCATCTGTTGGAAACAGTATGTACCCATTGTTCTCTCCCGGCTCCCTGATACTACTTCCTGGAGAACTCCTCGTCTGATCTGAACGCATCATCATGTCCACTTGATTGTGCTCTTTTACCTTTTGTACAACTTTGATCACTTCGTGCAAGCACATGTCAGGTATGAGCTACTACCTTTGTTTCACATATGTGGGAAGCAGTATGTACAATTTCCTGGAGACTGGATTTGGAAAGCCCATGTTTTGCTTGCGCACCTGCACGAAACCTGACGAAGCTTGTGTTGCTTCAAACTCAGTACGAATGGATGCTTAGTTGGAGTCAGTCAAACCTAAACTACCATCCTGCAACATTCCACCATTTCTGCTGTACTCAGATTGGAGGAGTGAACTGCAGAAATTCATGAGTTCTGTCTGAAAGAAGAAAAGGAGCAGGAAGAGTCTGGTACCCTGAAACCTCCACGACCTATATGACGATGCTAAGAATTCCAGAGTACTGTTCATCATAACTCCAGATACCATTCGTGCCATCGGTGTCACTGCTGACAGACAGGTTTCTGGCCGTTTAGCTCACGGGATAAACGCCCACGCCAGAGTGGACCAGCCAGACGCCGACCTTACCCGCGCCCGCCAACGTCCCGCGGCACGTGACAGTGAGATCCACCCGCCCCACCCCACCCGCACCCGCGCTCCCCAACGGCTATATTCCACCCGTTCCCCATTCCCTCGCCTTCGCCTTCCCCCCAAAACCCACGCATTTAAAACCCCGCACGATCCCCCACTCCCTAGCTCCCTCCATTCCGCCCCACTGATCCATCCCTCTCCCCTGAACACCGCGCCACTTTCCCACCGATAGTACCAATGGCGACGGCGACGCCGCAGAAGCAGCCGCAGCCTCAGGGCGCGGTGTCGGTGCAGCATGTGGCGAAGGCGTCCTCGGACGAGCTCCTCCGCAAGTTCGCCGACCCGGACGCGCGCCTCTAGGTGCCGCGTGGCCTCGGGGCTCTCCGCGCGGGACTCCAACGCCGCGGCCGGGACGGAGCTGGCGGCGCCCAAGCGGAGGCGCAGCATCGGCGGCTCGACCGACTGGAGGGCCGGGCTGCTCCTGCCGACGACCACCGCCTCGGGGCGGGGCCGCGCGGCTCGATGACGCCGCCGGCATCGGCCTCCTCCTCGCCGCTCTGGAGCGGGTGCGATAAGCTTCTTTTTCATTCCCGATTAATTATGATTGCATTCGGGCATTTGACTAATGCTGGGATTGGTTCGCTCTGTGTTTGCAGACGTGGAGGAAGACGGTGGCGGGGGCGTCCAAGATGTTCGTGGAGAAGCACCGGACGAACCACGTCCTGCTCATCAGCGACATGGTTTAATATGTCCCGGATTTGGCCACACAACGCAAGCTGGCCTTTCTTGTTGTCATGGTCGAGCTCTTCTGCTCGATTTAGTTCGTGTGAAATTTATTTGATTCGTTTGATTCAGCATTCGTTTTAGACATTAGTAGAAGCAATAAAATGGCAGGGGAGAACGAGGCAAACTAGCTTAGCTTTGTGTAGTTTGGAGGATGTTCTCTCCTGCCACCTGCCAGTGTGATTTCCGTGTGCTTGTTTTGTGCTTTGAGCCAAGTTATTGTAAATTGAAGTTTGCAAAAAGTACCTTTGTTTGAGACAAATGGATCTACATCATCCAGTGTACTGCTCTATATATTTACTTCTCTTAACTGCATATAACCGTGCACCTTCAAATTACTTGGTGGGCTGTAATCTTGAACTAGACAATGGGCCTCGTGGGCTCAGATAGTGGGTTATTGCACTTTCTCTCTCTCTTTTTTTTTTACGGCAGTCGGGCGAGCCGCCGATGAACTTACCACTTCTGCTTCCCTTTACTCCAGCTAGAGTTAGTGATGGCCAAATGGGCCGGGCCAAACGGGCGGGCACGAAGCACGTAATTTTTGGCCCGGCCCAAGCACGGCACGGCACGAGGGTCGACCGTGCTGTGGGCCGAGGGTGCGGCCTAATGGGCGGCACGGCTGGGCACGATTAAATTTTATTAAATACATTTTTAGTTTATATGTGTTTAATTAGTAGTCTTAGCCTAGTGGTAAGTTCATTCCTTCTTATCTATGGGGTCTCAGGTTCAATTCTCCTTACCAGCACCTATTTTTGGACCATTTAACATCAAATTCCTTAAAAAAAAATAAATGAGCTGACATTTAAAACGGGTTGTCGGGTTAAATGGGCCGGCCCGGCACCAATTACCCCATTACGTGCCGTGCCATGGGCTGGCCCCGGCCGATGGCCAAATGGGCCGGGCCAAACGGGCGGGCACGAAGCACGTAATTTTTGGCCCGGCCCAAGCACGGCACGGCACGAGGGTCGACCGTGCTGTGGGCCGAGGGTGCGGCCTAATGGGCGGCACGGCTGGGCACGATTAAATTTTATTAAATACATTTTTAGTTTATATGTGTTTAATTAGTAGTCTTAGCCTAGTGGTAAGTTCATTCCTTCTTATCTATGGGGTCTCAGGTTCAATTCTCCTTACCAGCACCTATTTTTGGACCATTTAACATCAAATTCCTTAAAAAAAAATAAATGAGCTGACATTTAAAACGGGTTGTCGGGTTAAATGGGCCGGCCCGGCACCAATTACCCCATTACGTGCCGTGCCATGGGCTGGCCCGGCACGGCACGAAATAACACCGGGCCGTGCCTTTTCGGGTCCGGGCCGGGCCGCCCGTTTGGCCATCACTAGCTAGAGTAGTGCCTGGTTTCTGAATTCTTCTGATGATGGTTAGCCATGTTCTCAAGATGAAGATGATTAAATTCTAAAAAAAAAAGAGATGAAGATGATTAAGATGAATAGTAATAAGCCCGCTAAAGACATGATAAATTTGCGAGTTCGGACGCTCCCTTACGCAAACAATTTCGTTACGGTTGCAGTCCTAGTTTCCACAGTCCAAACCAACTAGAGATGCAAATACGGAGTACTCTCCTATATGATACACCATTCTGAATCTTCGTAGTCCACACGGCAGTGCCTTCACTTGGCAACTTCGGATTGTGCGCCAGAAAGGCGCTTTCAGCTCTTTACTAGCAGCCGGCAGCCTATGGCTTTTCCGTTTTGGGTTTCCAGAAGATGCAGGAGATCATCAGCCTTTAATCCGCCTTTGCCCTTTGCGAGACCTTGCTTTTTGTTTTTATTTCAGTAATCTTCGGACAAGCTTTCACTAGCTGATTAAACATGACTGCTTCCGAAAGGTGAAGATAGATATGTCAATGATTGATCCGTTCTTTTTGCTGGTATCTCCGCACTCAGCAAACCCCCTTCGCTAAGAAACCACTGCTCCTCAGGCTACGACCATTATTCAGGTCGCTCAAGTCATCTTTCTCTAAGGCTTCTGGGTGTGGTGTGGGGTCTCTCTTCACGTCGGACGAGTCTGATCAATCAACGAGTCCGACGTAGAAAGTAACATGGTAACACCACCTGAACAACTAATTTCGAGAATACGTCTGCGTCGAAGAAAGTAAACGATGCTCGATTAACAGATTCCATACCACGGTGCGTCATGGGGAGCAGGAGTGGACTCGAGATCGATGCGTCGGCGCAAAGCGTAGATTTATCCACACAAGATGGAATAATAACGTGGAACCAGATGCCCATTCTTCAGGCAGACCGGAGCGACCTGACCGTGACGCCAACGGTGGCTGATATCAGAGCGGGAGTGCAGAGGGATGCTTCAATCCCCAACCAAAAACAAAGGTTTATGATAAATAGCAGCGCGGCAGAGAACGATTTGGGGCCAGTCCATCTCGTGATAAAGGTCGGCCAACAAAAGACGAGCGCCATAGCCTGAAGAAGAAAGACCACTGCAGGAAACTTTCATTTCAGAGAGCTCGTGACTCGTAGGTGACGCACTCATGCAGACATGCAGTGGGATGTGGAGGAAGAAGCTCTGGCCTCCCTGTCTTGCCTTCCCTGGTGACTTGGGAGTAATTACGTTGCCTGTGTCTTGCAGAGCACAGCACGAGCGCGGTCACTCTCACCGTCCGGAAATCTTATCGGTAGCTTTCTGGCGCTCGCTCATCACTCATCACGGCACTTTGTGCAAGATGGCGCAGTAATCCGGTGGGCAGAGATCTGTTCCATTGGACACCATACAATTTTTTCATTTCATTTTCAGCCACATGTCACGTTCAGCGACAGGTTTCCATTTTTCCGCTCAAGCCAAGACGGTAGGCTGCACACGGCACCCGCGTAGCGCCTCCTAGGCAGGCGATCAGCCTCTCCCCGGTTCTTGAAAGCTGCACGAACTGATTCTAGTAGCAAACTTTCTCAAAACTTTATCAATCAGGCATCTAATTCCGTGCAAGTACCAGCGCACCGTAACGTGCCATGATCCGTATAAGGCAGTACTGAGTGTAAATACAGCGTACACGCACATGCGCTCCCACGTGCCTACGCGGATGCAGATCGCCGAGGAAGGAGGGAGGACGCGAGTCGTGGCGGGGCGCCGCGGCTTGGGGACGACGCGC
>LAPY01001535.1:69133-79666 GCA_000970635.1 Eragrostis tef
TGAATCTACAAAATAATAATATATTAAATAATTTATATCTCTGTCCGAAAAAGTGAAGAATTTATATTTCTGGTCCAAAAGTGAAGAATTTATATAACTGTTATTTCATCTTTATTTGTGGATTAACTGTCTCTTGAACTAATGTTATGTTTGTTCCTATAGATCAAGCCTCTTGTTGAGCCCACTAAGGATATCATGAAGGCCCCTATTCATACTTTCAAATGGCATGAGTTTTTTCCGAGAGGTATATATGTTTGGGAAATTAACATATGTTTTGCAGACAAAATTGTTTCATATTTATGCGTACACATCCCAATTGCGTTATGCAGAAAACAGCAACATTGGTGTTGTTATCGCACTTTGGGCCCCAATTGTTCTGGTAGGATCCTTATCTTTGCTGTTATAAAGAATTGAAGTGCTAATTACTACCTTGCAAGTTGTTTTATAATAGGTAGCTTAATTTTTTCTTCTGCAGCCAAGTAAATGTGCACTGTGGAAGGACTGCAATTATTTTACACACTTTGCACTTTTGCTTGCTTTTCAGGTGTATTTCATGGATACACAAATCTGGTATACAATCTTCTCTACTCTGCTTGGTGGAATCTATGGTGCCTTCCAACGACTTGGAGAGGTATTTTTATTGTTGAGTATCTTAATATATTTGAAAAGATTTTTCTTAGTGATGTTTTTTTTTTCTGCTTTCATTTGTGGTATGGTTGATATTTTCGTCCAGCAATCGTACTAACAACAATGTTGTTATCTACTGACGAAACAGAAGAATTTCTTTTAATTATAATATTGGAGCAACCTGTGCAGTAAATCCTTTAGGGCAGTGATTGTGAATAACCCTGATTAAGCCCTCTCTGTTGATTGAATTACCTCTGGTAAACAACTAAACATAAAATGCTCAGTAAGTTCAGAAGTAGCCCAAAAAGATGTCTAGAGGTTATAGATGAACCTAAATTGGTTCCACAGTATCACTTTATGGTACATGACCGTAGGTGTTTGTGGGTTTCATATGACCAGTTGCATTTTTGCCAAGAATTGTTTTTACATTTATACCTTTCATTTTCTGGATGAGACTGATTTGCAGACTGGGAATGTGGTGACCTTCACAGCTTCCCTTGATTCAGTATATTTAGCCTTTATACCTTTTTGTTGAAACATCTGATGGAGAATAGACCTTTCATTCTCTTGATGAGACAGATTCGGACGCTAGGGATGCTGCGATCTCGCTTTGACTCGATACCTTTAGCCTTTAATGCATGTCTGATTCCTGTTGAAACATCAGATGCAAAACGGAAGAAAGGTCTAAAGTCTTACTTACACAGTCGTTTCAAGGAGGTACCCATTTGTCCTCTTTAAACATGTTTTCATTATTCTTTTACAAATGGCTTGATTTGATACTTTTATTATTGATATGGCTTTTTAGATAGAACATGCGGATAAGGAGAAGATAGCAGCAAGGTTTGCACAGATGTGGAATGAAATTGTCACTAGCTTTCGAGAAGAAGACCTTATAAACAACAGGTTCTTCGACTATATGGTTGATCATTAACTTTTAGCTAGATTTGTGTTTTCCTCAAGCTAATGCCCGCATTTATGTATATAGGGAGAAAGAGCTACTACTTGTTCCATATGTGGCTGATCAGGCCCTTGGTGTCATGCAGTGGCCTCCTTTTTTACTAGCCAGCAAGGTTCCCCTTTTCTTTATATTTTACCATGGTAGAATTCACATTTTCTTTGTTGTCAAGAAAGTAGTAACTTGTTTTCAACAATGTGAATGTCACATGTCAGATCCCCATAGCAGTTGACATGGCTAAAGATAGCAATGGCAAAGACCGTGATCTGAAAAAGAGGCTCGATAATGATTATTATTTTTCCTGTGCAATTGAGGAATGCTATGCATCATTTAAGAGCATCATCAGGGATCTTGTACAGGGAGAAGAGGAGAAACGGTCTTCCCTAAATTTTATCTGTTAAACTCTGATAAGATTTTCTTATCCACAGTATACTTGATGTTGTTTTCTTTATGCTGCTTCCAGGGTCATAAATATGATATTTGTAGAAGTTGAGAAATACATCACCGATGACAAAGTTATTACAGATTTGAACATGCACGCCCTGCCAGATCTCTACAATAAGTTCATCGAGTTGGTAAAATACTTGGTACGTATAACATAGTACTTTTTTTTAGGAAAACCTTCTCCCTCATTTTCATTTCGTTGTTGTTAGGACAGGTAAGCTAGTTGACATTTGTACTAGTTTTGTTGTCCTAGCGACCAAAAAAAGTTCAGGCAGTAGTTAATCTAGGAAAGAGGAAGGTAGATAAAGTTTCTTGTGGATTAACTTTAAAAGTTTCTTGTGGGTTAGCGACTATACAGGTAAGCCCTGGAAGTAAATTGACATGTGAAAACTTTCAAAGTTCTGGAAATATTTAAAATCCTTCATAGATGTTGTGGTAATGCTGACCATTTATGCATGTACTTGACTTGAGACCCTTTTTGTTTTGGGTTCCCATGAAATTGATTGACTTGTGACCTTGGTTTTTTCAACAATACATACTGTAGCCACATACCCAGGATAAACATGCAGCTTACATGTCGGAAATTAATATGCTTGCTGTTTACATAATATGAGACCCATAATGCGCACGTTAATGAAGCATCAGTACCTTTCCTTGCTTGTCTATAACTGCTGCTGATTGGTAGGCTAAGATTATCTATTTAGACATCTACCGATAGTGCTTTACACGATGTCTTTTCTACATGGAATTGAATGAAATTTGTCAGACATGTTTGTTTACTATATTTGTCGACACACTGCTGCTGCATTACTCATTTTGGTCTTCTCCCTCTTTTTTATGATCTCAGAAAGATAATGATGAGAAAGACAGGAGTGCTGTAATAAAGATTTTTCAAGATATGCTAGAGGTTGTATTAAGAGATATATTCGAAGACCAACTTAGGTACAAAAGAATTTCTTTGAAGTTTTTACATCTGGTACCAAGAATGGGACTGTTGACTGTGACTGCGGTAACTTGCTGTTTTTAGTACATCCTCTGAATGGCCTCCATTTTAGGAATTCGTGTTCACTTTGGTGTTCAAGTAGTTAGTGTTTTATAGTACATCCTACTGTGCTGCAAGTTGTTTGTGTTGTGTGTCTATCCGTTTGTTATTCCTGCCCTGTTCATCTTCAATAGTTAGTGTTTATTGTGGGGTTTGCACTCGATTTTTTTCTGTAATATAATGAGATGCAGTTATCCGACATGTTCGAGGAAACAATTAGGAAATTTACGCATTAGAATTCAGCATGCACCTCAACCATCATATTAGTGTTTTGTTTCTGAGAGATATGAGTGACATGATAATAAAAAATACTCTCGTTCTTTTTTATATGACACCGTTGACTTTTTTGTTGAACTTTGACCAACAATATAGATTTAAATAATTACTATTTGAATGTGAAATGAATATCATTGGATTCATCATCAAAAGAACTTTAAACGTAACTTATACACTTATCTATTTACACAAATATTTATAGATAAAACAAAAGGTCAACGATATGCAGTACCCTTTCCTTATAACTTCCGCTCGGTCATGATAAATTGATAAATACTCTTGAAGCCTATATTGAGCTATCCATGCATTTTTAATTTCCCTCCAAAGACATGCACAAATGCACATGCTTTGGAAAGATAAAAAACTAAATCCTGATGCTGACATGCTATGCCATGCTTCCTTCCATCCTTTTCTGTAGTTGATATTTGTTTTCACAACATGTCAGTATTTTGGAGTCAAGTCATGGTGGTTCATATCGGAGGCCTGAGGGCGCAACAACATGGGATCAAGAGTACCAGCTATTTCAACCAGCTGGAGCTATCAAGTTTCCCCTGCAAGTCACAGAGGCTTGGCTTGAAAAGGTTGTTAAGCAATAGCTAATACCTACAACATCATGAATATGTGTTGACCTTTCTGTTCATCAATTCTTGCTGGACTTGTCAATAATAAAGTTTGTCTTGCACCAGATAAAAAGGTTGGAACTATTGCTTACTGTGAAAGAATCAGCCATGGACGTTCCTTCCAACCTAGAAGCCAGAAGGCGCCTTACCTTCTTCACCAACTCCTTATTTATGGATATGCCTGACGCACCCAAAGTCCGAAACATGATTTCATTTTCGTAAGTCTGTGATACTTGATAATTATTTAATGAAACTTCTTTTCTATCATAATTATTACACAACATTTTTTTATTTGCACTTTCGATTATTTTCTCTCACAGGCTTGTTTTTTCACCTGTCACAAGGTTACTGTTGATACTTATACACGATGATATTTCTTTTCTACCTGCAGTGCGTTGACCCCTTATTACAACGAACCTGTTCTTTTCTCTATTAAAGAGCTTGAGGAGGAAAATGAAGATGGCGTTTCCACCCTATTCTACCTGCAGAAAATATATCCTGGTTGAGACGCAACTCTTTGTCCTGTTAATATGAAGTATCTTCTAGAACATCTGACATTTACTTTGTCTTGTTGTGCCTATGTGTAGATGAATGGAAAAACTTTCAGGAAAGGGTTGGTTTGGAGGATGAACTTAAAGAGAGTGAAGATCTAACGGAGGAGCTTCGTCTATGGGCTTCATACAGAGGCCAAACACTAACTCGAACCGGTAATACTCATGAACATTTATTTATGAACTCGGATCCTTTCATCACTCTTTCTTCTTGAAAAAGGATGTTTTAATACTTCAATAGTTGTTAACTGTTAATTTGAATTATCTGATTGTTCTGAAACAGTTAGAGGCATGATGTACTACCGGAAAGCTTTGATTCTTGAAGCATTTTTAGACATGGCCAAACATGAAGGTAATTAACTTTAGCAGTTTTCGTAGTATCGGCTTCTCCCGCCATCCAACCTATTGTGCTGGTTGTGCAATTTGCAGCAGTTTTCATATTTGTTGGACTTACATATTTATTTTCTCCAATGCTCTCGTCAAAAATGGTTCCCAAACTCTGCAGATCTCATGGAGGGGTACAAAGCAGCTGAGTCAGTAAATGATGAACAATGGAAGATACAACAGAAGTCCTTGCTTGCTCAATGTGAAGCAGCGGCTGATATGAAGTTCACTTATGTGGTTTCATGCCAGCAATATGGAAATGACAAACGTGCTGCTCTTTCTAATGCCCAAGACATATTGCAGCTAATGAGAACGTAAATGACCTCCTAGCGCTTATTGTTGTAGTTGTTTAGCTGTATATAAACTAATTGCTCGGGTTTCATTTCTCGCAGCCACCCTTCTCTTCGTGTAGCGTATATCGATGAGGTCGAGGATAGAGTAGGGGATAAGAAAATGGAGACAGCTTACTATTCTACTTTGGTAAAGGTTGCTCTAACTAAGGATTCTGAATCTGCGGATCCAGTACAAAATCTTGATCAGGTAATGGAACTTATATGAGATCTGAACATGTTACAAAAGCCTGAACCATGTTAGATTTATGCACAGAAGACATTTCAAAGTTTTCAGTGTAAATAGCTCAAATCGTAATGTCAATGTCAATTCTTTGCATCAAACATAGTCACCATTCCTGGTGTATGCATAGATCATCAATTCATAATGTCATTGCCATTCTTTACATCAAACGTAAGTCATCATTCCTGCTGAAATTATCTAATAGGTGTCATCTAATACATTGTTATGTTTCGTAGGTTATCTACCGGATAAAACTTCCAGGTTCTGCACTGCTGGGAGAAGGAAAGCCGGAAAACCAAAACCATGCAATAATTTTCACCCGTGGCGAAGGCCTTCAGACTATAGATATGAACCAGGTATTTTCCATCATACATGTACGTTTTCTTTATGAAGATATTCTACTTTCAATCTCATATTGACTTATGTTTATTTTATTAATTCGGTAGGACAATTATATGGAAGAAGCTCTTAAAGTGAGAAATTTGCTTCAAGAGTTCCTTACAGAACATGGAGTCCGGCATCCATCTATCCTTGGAGTTAGAGAGCATATCTTCACTGGCAGGTTACATGCAAAGTTGATACTGATGATTCTCTTCTTTGTGCAATCTGACACAGCTTTCATCTTCAATAATGCAGTGTATCGTCCCTTGCATGGTTTATGTCGAATCAGGAGCACAGTTTTGTGACTATCGGGCAGCGCCTGCTTGCGAATCCTCTAAAGTGAGCTTCCACTAAGTAACCGTCCCACAATAGTTAATGCTTACAGTTGAATGGAACGAAAAAAGGCTCAGGGTGCTTATTACCGATAACGTTATTAATATCACAATCCTTGCAGCATACTTGTCCAAGTCATAATAGGATCATGATAGAAGTCACCTTTTCAACACATTGTGTACTTTTCCTGCTGTTGTAATATCTATTCTGTAATCTTCAGTTCAAATCATGCTTTTCACGTTTCTGAATAGCATCTAAAATTCTAAATGGCTTTATGATAGGGTTCGATTCCACTATGGGCATCCTGATGTATTTGACAGGCTTTTCCATCTAACAAGGGGTGGTGTCTGTAAGGCATCAAAGATTATCAACTTGAGTGAAGATATTTTTGCAGGTTTGTTTCTTTTTTTTCCAAGATTAAATCCATGATGGCACGATGCCTAAAATCACGTTCTCCATGATATATATATTCTTCATAGCTTAATTTCCGCAATGCCATTGGAATATGTGTATTTTCCCATAACAAACAGGATAAGCAACAACATGTTGAGGCAGTTATGAATAGTGTGAGGTAATACTCATTGTGTCTCAACTATTGCAGGGTATAACTCAACTCTTAGAGGAGGCAATGTAACACATCATGAATACATGCAAGTTGGTAAGGGAAGAGATGTCGGACTAAATCAGATCTCTAAGTTTGAGGCTAAAGTGGCAAATGGAAATGGTGAGCAGACTCTTAGCCGTGATATTTATCGGCTTGGTCACCGCTTCGATTTTTTCAGGATGCTTTCGTGCTACTTCACTACTGTGGGGTTTTATTTCAGTACACTGGTATGATCACTTTGTGTTGGTTCCAATCCATTAAAGTAGCATTCAGTGCAACAGTACAATAAATATGATTCTTAACACCTTTTACGCTTTCTTTCAGCTGACGGTTGTCACAGTTTATGTATTTCTATATGGGCGTCTTTATCTTGCTCTCAGTGGACTTGAAGAGGGGCTATCAACACAGCGAAGATTCGTTCACAACCATCCCCTTCAGGTCGCGCTTGCATCACAATCTCTTGTTCAGCTTGGTTTCCTGATGGCCCTGCCTATGATGATGGAAATTGGTCTTGAAAAAGGATTTGGTCAGGCATTGAGTGAATTTATCATGATGAATTTGCAACTGGCTGCTGTGTTTTTTACATTTTCCCTTGGCACAAAGACTCACTACTATGGACGAATGTTGCTTCATGGAGGTGCTCAGTACAGAGGCACAGGGAGGGGCTTTGTCGTCTTTCATGCTAAGTTTGCGGAGAACTACCGGCTTTATTCTCGCAGCCACTTTGTGAAAGGAATCGAGCTGATGATTCTTCTCATCATATACCAACTATTTGGTCAATCTTATCACTCAACCATTGCCTACATTTTTGTTACGTTCTCTATGTGGTTCCTGGTGTTGACATGGCTATTTGCACCCTTCCTGTTCAACCCATCGGGATTCGAGTGGGCAAAAATTGTTGATGATTGGTCTGATTGGAATAAGTGGATCAGCAATCGTGGCGGGATAGGGGTGTCTCCAGACAAGAGCTGGGAATCTTGGTGGGAAATGGAGCAGGAGCATCTAAAGCATTCGGGAACAGTAGGCCTCTTTGTTGAGATAATTCTGGCTATACGTTTTTTTATATATCAGTATGGCCTTGTTTACCACTTACATATCACAGGCGACAAAAGTATCTTGGTAAGATTTTTCCTATTCTGTTAAAAGATATATTTTGATTGTGCAAGTGGTTAGATGGCTCTACTATATTTCTTACAATTGTGTTTCTCGCAGGTATATTTGATTTCATGGCTTGTGATTTTGGTTGTTTTGCTTGTAATGAAGGTAAGCAAGACTGTTTAATTTGTGATAAAAAAACATGGATCATACAAAGGCGTTCTTAACATGACAGCACTAGTTGCTTTGCTGTTCTAAATTGCCTATAATTTTTGCAGACGGTGTCTGTCGGAAGGCGGAGATTCAGTGCAGATTTCCAGCTATTCTTCCGTCTGATTAAATTTTTGATATTTGTTTGTTTCATTGCTATTTTGATTGTCTTGATAGTATTTCTTCATATGACCTTGCGAGATATATTCGTATGCTTTCTTGCATTCTTGCCCACTGGATGGGGAATACTACTGGTGCGTCTCTCTATTTGCTTGGGTTTATTTTCTTCTTTGTGACAATAGTATGCTTGCTGCTTTCTTGTTGTGCTTGAATTAATTTATTGAAGTGTTTCTATTTCAGATTGCACAAGCCTGCAAGCCTCTTGCTCGAGTGGTAGGGTTATGGGGGTCTGTCCGTGCCCTTGCACGGGCATATGAGATAATTATGGGGGTGCTTCTCTTTACGCCAATCACTATTTTAGCATGGTTTCCCTTTGTCTCTGAGTTCCAGACACGGATGTTGTTTAATCAAGCGTTCAGTAGAGGACTGCAAATATCACGGATTCTTGGTGGTCAGAAGAAGGAACGAGCCTCTCGTAACAAAGACTGATTTAGCCTTCTTGTTCGTGATCTTCGGATTTAATACTTTCAGCGTGCATATAGATTGTAAATATCAGAGAATAGTGTATTCTTGTGATCACGGTATCAATTAATGTGTGAAAAATTAGAATGATAATATCTGGGAAATGAAACTGGGTGGTATATATCTGGAAAATTAGAATGATAATATTCATTTGTAAATACTAAGTATCACAATTGTCTATTTGGACAAAGCATTAATCATGACTATCCCTGATCAAGAATCAGGACATTGGTCCTTTGTTGCTATACTGGTGTGTGCTATTTTGCTCGTGTTGTCATGAGTATAGTGTATCAATTTGATTTCCCTTGACTATATTCTGATTGGGATGGCTTGTTGTTCATTCTGGATGCGTAAGTTGCTCATACTTGTGTGTAAATTCCCTATAGAGACCAACTTTTATGCTGGAGTCCTGTCAACTGTTTCGTCTGGCCTAGTAAGAGGAGTGTATTGCTAGCTGCTACTGACGAGAACAATGGCATCAACCAGAAAGTTGTGGTGTACGGCGGGAATGCCATACGCAGAGGCGCCGGGAAGCGCAACCAGAGCCCTGGCACCCCGCTCCGCCAATGCCGGCGTTAACACAACTGCTCGCGGTACGTCTTAGGTGTTGATGCAGAACGCGGCGACCACAGGGACGGGGAGCGGGAGCATCAGGTTATGACCCTCTGCTTCTGGCCAGGATGGGTGTCATATCCTCTGCTACTAGTGCAGAAGTAGTGTTTTCCATGTGTAAGATGAAGTACATGCTCTTGGATCGTAACAATGCATGAGTTTGTTGACTGAATGGTTTGCGCTGCTGTTCTGTGGTTGGATGGACCCGTGCCTGATGCACACTTGCACAGGCAAACGCTAGAAATTTTGTTTACAACGGCAGCAACATAACAGCAATCAGAGCTTCGGATGGCAGAATCGCGTGCGGCCGGCGCCGCTGTGGAGCTTGCGGTGAACGGCATGAGGGGGTGTGGGCACAACATCTGCGTCCATGGCGAAGACTCGGACGGCCGTTCGGATGGCACATCTGCTGCGCATCAAGGCTCATTGCAGGTGCGACGCTTGGGCGTGCTCTCTGTGGCAAGGTGTCGCTCGACGGCTTCCCTCTCACAAGGCCTCGCTCGCCGGCATCCTTCTCACCAACTTCTTCGCCGTCTCTGACGACGCCCACATGCATGCTGGCGCACAGGACGTGCACGCGGACGCGGCGGCTGCCGGAAAGCGGGCCATACTTGAAGTCGCTATCGTTCCTCTCGAAGCCCTAATAAGCACCTTGCCATGTCGATTTCCGGGGAGATGCTGTCCCTGACCGCGTCGGACAGAGCCCCCGCGTCATCAGGGCGGTGCGGACTGCGGAGCTCGGCCGGTGCGAGAGGAACGTCACCTCGTCGGCGTCGCTCCAGTGTCTCTGGACGACAACGTGGAGTACGGCGGCGCGGGAAATAAGCCGATCCGAGCTCACCGGCGCGTGGTCCAGTTGTCGGGAGCTCGCCGGAGGGCAGCGCAGAGCGGCGAGAGGGCGAGGGAACGCCCTGTTCTTTCGGTGCGAGCATTGTTATTTCCTCGACCGCGGATTCGGATCGAACGGTTCACAGCAAAGCCCAGGGGGCGGTCGTCATTTCAAATAACGACCACCCCCCCGGGGTGCCGGAAGCCGCAAGGGAAGCCAGAAGAGTGGCGCGCACGGCAACCTGACGCCCATATACTCCCACTCCATCACCATCGCTGGGAATCGAAGCCTCTGTCGTGTCCCGCGCCTCACGGAGTGCCGCTCTCGCGGTACCATGGCGAGTGCTCTGAACTGC
>LAPY01001536.1:16973-28346 GCA_000970635.1 Eragrostis tef
TCCAGTGGCTCCGGAGTCGTCTCTGTCACTACACGATATGACAAGGAATATAATGCAAGTTAGGTGCAATGATAATATGATGCATACATGATTTAAAATTATTTAACAGGACAGTCATTTACATTGCATTAAGAAAAGAATTTATCAAGGATTTAAATGAATTAAGTTTATTAACTTTCTTTTGTCTGATGTATTTCCTTTATTGAAAACAGATACTTAGAATCTTATATTCAGTCCAGTGGTATTTTTCTAAGACCACTGAAAGTAATTTACTGTGAAGTTTGATGATTTATTGCATTCTGGATTATTTATAATGATTTAAACAATGCAGAACACGATTTAAATTGTACGTAAATACTAAAATAGTATATGACAGTAGAAAATGTTCTGTAAGTGTGTTAACAGCGTCTTAACAGTCATGCAATGTTTCATGATTTATGGAGCAACAGAGAATTAATTATAAATTAAACAAGATATGTATAAAAGTATTTTAACAGAACAGAGAACAAGTTGTGTGATTTCGATTCTTTTCTGGATAGATCTGAGCATCAGGAATCCAACAAAATTAGTTTCATATCTTTATGAGGTTTATTCTATTTATTGTGCATTTTACAAGTTTCAGACAATTTTTGGTAATTTATAGATATTCGAAAACGATTGAAAAATGGCGTGACCAATCAGATCTGAGCCACAAAGGTGACCACAGAGCCACAGCCGCACCGGATCTGGACTGTTCCTCACCAGATCCAACCAATCAAGACACACCAGTGGCCACACGTCCTGCCGCAACAGATCACGCGTCGCCACACGGGATCTTGACGGTGTGCCCCATCGTGCTCTGGATGGAGGCGTCGTCGGTGATGGGCGGCGCTCTCGCCGGAGTTGAGTTCCCGGCGGCCATTTGGAGAATGGAGAGGACTGTGAGGGCTAGAGCGTGACAGAGAGTTCACCTTGAGAAACGAAAGGGAGCGGGGACGGCCGGAGTTGGGTCGGCGACAAGCGGCGCGGGTGGCGGAGCTTCGGCACGGCGGAGTAGTCGACGTAGAGGTCGGGGACGTGGCGGATCTGGTCGAGGAGCTTCAAGACGACGCGGTGGATCTCGACGCAGACACACTGGACGACGAGGGGCTTCGAGGATGCAGCTCACCGGTGAGGTCCTCGCGGCGGCTCGACGACGGCAATGGGGAAAAATCAAAATCCGACGATTTGGCTGAAAGAGGAAGGGAATGGTGAGGTCAAAGAAGAACGCAAGCACGACGAGAAGACACAAACACGGATAATCAGTCCAAGGCTCACCGGAGAAGACGAATTCGGCGGCGAGGAGGACGGTGGTGCGCGGCCGGTGGAGAAGGAGATAAGCTCGATTCGAGCTGCTCACTGCGGAGTGAAGGCGTGCGGAGCCAAGGTGGGGCTCAAGGACCACTCCACGAAGCTCAAGGCGACGAGGTTCACCCGGAGTTCGCATTGCGGCGACGGACGGCGAGCTCAAGCTAGAGGCGGCCGGCAATGGCGCGGTGGTGGCTAGGGTTTCAGGCGAGCTCGACGGGGAAGTGAGACCGGGATAGGGAGAGCGAGGTGGGGAGCGCGTCTTAACGCCACGGCGGGTCGGGAGCGGGGCCGGAGCCGGCACGGCGAGGCCGTATGACGTCGTCTACGCGGCGCGCAACGTCGGACAGGCTCAGTGAGAGAGAGGGGGATGACAAGTGGGCCCCACGGCATCTTTTCTTTTTCCCGAATAATTCAAACTCTGTTTTTCCCCAATTTTGAGCACACGATTTGAACTAGCAAAAGAGATCCAAAAATTGTGAAACCGGTCTTGATAGAAATATGGAAGAACGCAGAATCCAGTGACATAACATGCACATCTCAATTCTCAAGAAAATTCAAATGGCAGCTGGTCAAAGTTGGTCAGTTTGGAGACTTTGGAGATTTATTTGAGCATCAAAACGAATTTCAAAAATTGCCAAAAATTCTCCAAAATTCTGTTTTGAGAAGGGCTACCTACAGAAGTTTTGTTTAGTGCAAGTTGTTACAGAAATGTTTGAGTTGCTTCACAAGCATAGATTTCACACTTGTTTGAATATGGATTTCGAAATTTGAATTTGATTTGGTTTTCATTTCTGTTCAGTATGAGCTATTCGCACGAGCTGGCATTCAGTGACTAGGGGTGTCACAATACTAGTGGCAGGCCGGTGTCATTTACATCCTGTGGATCAAAGCTATACCATCTCATGTCCACCAAATCATCTACGTTGCATTGTGCTACATCTTTCACTGTTCCCGCCCTCTAGTGACTTTACCTTAGGGCATCGTTAGTTTCAATTCCACAAACAGTGTTCATGTATTTAAGTTAGGAGATCTATACCATGAGCTTAGGAATGAGTAGTCCTAAACCTTTCGCATTTCAATACAGAATTATCTGGCCGTTCAAACGCGTGAACGGTGTACCTCTGTTGTCAAAAAGCAAGATATGGCGGATCATGCAAGTATTTTCGGGGCTGATTATTAAAGGAGACCAAGTTCCGTGGTGCACCCACGAACCAACCATCTCTTGTTGAAGCCAACATGCATGTCCCTTCTCTTAAATATTATATTGATTTTTTATCTGTTTTCTCTAGGCAGAGAATAGGAATGTTATAAGTACATAGCATATCTGTCTGTAGCCTTCCTCCTCCCTTACCTTCTCTATATTCAGTCCTATGTCTTCAGTTATCTAGGACGGTTGCAAGCTAGGAAATATGTTTCAGAAACAACAAATAATTCTGAGGTCACCGATAAACATGAAATTTCAAAAAATTTGACAAACAAAATTTGAATTTTTGAAAAAGTTTTGACATGATTTCACAATAAACTATCTCAAATCTATAAAACATCATGATTGCATATATAAACAAGACAATTTGGACTCGTGAATGTGGTTCTGGTCAAAGTTGGTCAGTTTGGAGACTTTGGAGATTTATTTGAGCATCAAAACGAATTTCAAAAATTGCCAAAAATTCTCCAAAATTCTGTTTTGAGAAGGGCTACCTACAGAAGTTTTGTTTAGTGCAAGTTGTTACAGAAATGTTTGAGTTGCTTCACAAGCATAGATTTCACACTTGTTTGAATATGGATTTCGAAATTTGAATTTGATTTGGTTTTCATTTCTGTTCAGTATGAGCTATTCGCACGAGCTGGCATTCAGTGACTAGGGGTGTCACAATACTAGTGGCAGGCCGGTGTCATTTACATCCTGTGGATCAAAGCTATACCATCTCATGTCCACCAAATCATCTACGTTGCATTGTGCTACATCTTTCACTGTTCCCGCCCTCTAGTGACTTTACCTTAGGGCATCGTTAGTTTCAATTCCACAAACAGTGTTCATGTATTTAAGTTAGGAGATCTATACCATGAGCTTAGGAATGAGTAGTCCTAAACCTTTCGCATTTCAATACAGAATTATCTGGCCGTTCAAACGCGTGAACGGTGTACCTCTGTTGTCAAAAAGCAAGATATGGCGGATCATGCAAGTATTTTCGGGGCTGATTATTAAAGGAGACCAAGTTCCGTGGTGCACCCACGAACCAACCATCTCTTGTTGAAGCCAACATGCATGTCCCTTCTCTTAAATATTATATTGATTTTTTATCTGTTTTCTCTAGGCAGAGAATAGGAATGTTATAAGTACATAGCATATCTGTCTGTAGCCTTCCTCCTCCCTTACCTTCTCTATATTCAGTCCTATGTCTTCAGTTATCTAGGACGGTTGCAAGCTAGGAAATATGTTTCAGAAACAACAAATAATTCTGAGGTCACCGATAAACATGAAATTTCAAAAAATTTGACAAACAAAATTTGAATTTTTGAAAAAGTTTTGACATGATTTCACAATAAACTATCTCAAATCTATAAAACATCATGATTGCATATATAAACAAGACAATCTGGACTCGTGAATGTGGTTAAGGACAAAATTTTATGGGTACTGTTCATTTTGACTTTTTTTTGGACGTCACCGGAAAAGATGAAATCTCATATATTTTGGTGAAATTTTGTCAAAATATTTTCCTTAGGCGGCAAGTCGCTCAGAATCCAGAACCCAGAAATTTGATGAAAGAAACATAATGATTTGCCGTGTCTAAAAAATCGTATCACCCTCTAAACTCTACTGGTCTCCATCGGCAAAACAAAACATCTGAGCGATAGTTTTCTAGGAAACAATTATCATGTTATCTTGTTGGACATTTCAAGTGCCAAGCAAAGGATAAGCAACGTGTACAATATAAAGTACATTCACATGCTCGGGTCTAGATGGGCTCCCTAGCTAGTTATTATAAGTAGAGAGGCCGGTTGCCAAAGTTGCCTCTAGTCTTGTTTCTTAGCAGCAGCCAAATACAACGCAATTTGTACTTAGTTAACAGCAGATAGATTTTGCAATGGTTGGTTGAAACTGTCCATTGTTGTCGAAAGCATGGTGCGGATGATCGTGCGGTGTTAGGAGTATGAGGTATCTGGAACAGAGTCCCGTCTCAAGCTGCACAACAATGTACTGTATCGTCAATAGCGCTTACGCACAATGGCGTACCCAGAGCTTAGCATATGGGCATTCAAACATGCAAGGTAGCGAAAGATTTTCAATGGCAAAAAATTCATAGATGGGAAATTTTTTCAAAAATAAGGATGAAATATATGATATTTGTCTTGATTATCTACGTTTTACACTCAAAGAGATGCGATTATGATGCAAATTAGTTGCACATATGTATACAAGCTAAATACACACACATGTAGTTCATTGTTTGCACAAATATTTGGGCATTCAGTTGAATGCCCATGAATCAAGCCAGGTCCGCCACTGCTTACGCAGGCCTGCTTACGCAGTACCAGAAGAATCCTAACCATGCAGACAGCAACTCGGAGTGTGCCAACACGAGCCATGAAGCTGGCTAGAGGTTAACCAGAGACCTCATTGATGTCTTGAGGCCTTCATGTCAGTGATGTTGAGCAACTCGACGTGCTGCATGTGCATGTCCACGGCAACTGCTTAGTGGAGTGTGCTACTTGGTCTGTAGTAGGGGCCGGGTATGTGCGCGCCAAGGTGCAAAGCACAGCAAGCCTCAAAGTGCTTGCAAGTTATAACTATTGCAGCGCAGAAAGAAACACGAGAAAAGATTTCTTACAACACTCAATACTAAAGTTATCTAATCCACTACTAGCACACACAAAGGTTTCACTTTCAAAAATTATCTTGAATAAAAATTTATCAACTCTACTGATAGATCAAGTTCGTAGACACATCAGTACAGCTTCGCTTCATGCTTTCTACGGGTACCCCACTGATGTTACTTAGCTTGAGTTGAATAATCAATTGATCATGAACACTGACTTACTCATCTGCCTGCAGCTAGCAATGTGTACAGCTTCGCTTCATGCTTTCTACGGGTACCCCACTGATGTTACTTAGCTTGAGTTGAATAATCAATTGATCATGAACACTGACTTACTCATCTGCCTGCAGCTAGCGATGTCGATGGAAGTATCGAGGTCTAATGCACCACTGGTACCATCACTTCTGAGGATTTTGGTGGCTGCAAATGAAGTTAGGGCTGCCATATTCTTGTTCGCGGACCTTAGCATTCCGTTGTTGTCGTCAGAACATTATCGTGCGTACAATCCGTGAACAGCTCGGTGTCTGAGGCCGACTTTCAGTTATCACGGCATCATGAGCGCGCCCTGGATGAAACGAATGGTGACACGACGCATGTCACCAACACACCAGGGCAGGCTGAGGTGAGCAGCAGCGCGAGGGCACGCCGAGGAGAACGACAGCCAGTGGGCTTCACAAATTGGCCTCTTCTGTTGGATTTGGAAGTGAGCGGCGATGACCTGGGTCAGTGAAGTATATTGTGCATGATGGTGGTGACGATGTCTAGAGAAGCAGATTTTTGTTTCGCTGTGTTCTAACTTTTGTCAATTTCTGTCGACAAAATAGATGATATACATGCAACTTCTGCCGGTGAGTGTTTGAATCTTGTAAATCTTTTGTACTGCAGGACAAAATAGATGATATCCATGTGAGCAATAGTTGGACATTTTAGGCGCCAAGCAGGACAAGCACGTCTAAAATATAAAGTACATTGTCATGCCGACTCGTGTAGACTGCCCCGCTAGTTATTATAAGTAGAGACAGGTCGCCCAAACTGCCTCTTGTTTATGAGCATCAACCAGATACACAATGTGTACTAGACATCAGAAAATGGTACTACGTAGGTAGAAACTCTCCATTGTGGTCGAAAGTATTGTTAGGAATATGAGGCATCTGGAACAGAGTCTTGCCCTTGCCCTTGCCCGCACCCGGAATCGATGGTCGCCTGGCCTCAACCACGCCTTTCTCCACGTCCAATTCCACCGTCAATCGTTCCGCTTTCATCGGCTTACGTCGCAGCAATGCGACCATGCCTTAGCTCCTGATGAATCCGACGCGCCTGCGCCGCCTTTCATCAGCACCATGCCGGGCGGCGACCAGCGCCAATTGACATTGCAGGGGAGCAGCGGCGGTAGCAGAATCGAATTTGGGGTTTGGGGAGCAACTGAATGGATGGGAGTCGACGAATGGGAGTGGCGGCTGTTCTGAGCTCGTTAGTAACACTTGTGGAAGGGCCGGGTCCAGTGGCGCGGACCTGTAACCGAAGGGACCGGGGGGCACTCAGGGAGTTAGCATGTTCAGGTAGCTGGCTAGTCTTTGACTTGCCGCCTAGCATCCCGCGCGAGATGCCCTGTAAACAAACACCCTTGGCAATCCAAAACAAAATATAACACTTGTGGGAGGTCTGCTTACATAGTCGTACCCAAAGAATCTGAATCATCCAGAGCACAACTCGGCGTGTGTCAATACGAGCCGTGTCAGTGCGTATGCAAGTATACTATTGCATCGTGAAATGACACTACTGGAACTCCCTATTGTCCCTAGGGACGAAATCAGTAGGGAAACACCCGAAAACGGTAGGGAAAACGTTTCCCTACGAGACGTCCTAGGGAAAGATTCCTAGGGAACATTTCGACGGGAAAGCCGGGTTTCCCTACGGTTTCAGCAAGAAAACAGTAAGGAAAGAATCTTTCCCTAGGAAAAGAAGTCGTAGAGAAACTGCAGGCTGGCAGTGTCTCAGTCCTACGTGGAAAGGTAGTTTTCCTAGGAATCTTTGTTTGGTAGGGAACAATTACATATCCCTACAAAACCTTCCTAGGAAAATTGTCACGGTGCGTGGGGTTATATTTATATATTAATTAATACAAATAAATTATTTTAGCACAAATATACATTTATTATTTTATACCACAGAAATATTAAAAAACAAAAAGGAAGCCAACACTCAGAGAGACCATTAGTTCAAGATGGCACATATTGATTAAATCACTAACAGTGCATTTAGGTAATACAAAGTAGTTCTTAGTACATTGCCACTGCATTAGGGTTCAAATATTCTAAGGACGTCTCCAGACGGCAAAGTCCATGCCGGTACTAAGATTGAACCACATAGCTATGGTAGCAGCACATAATAGGCAATTAATACAGTCGAAATTCATCCACTTGAGGAGGAGAGTAAGTGCCACCACCACTAGCAGTTGGATCCAGAGGGCCACCTCGATTGCGGGCATCACTTGCAGTTCCATTTCCACGGCTGCCAAATCCTCCATATGCAATCCTGCTCAATGTTTCTTCAGGACTTTCAACTCTAGTAGCTGAGCCAAATGTACCAACCTACAACATTTGCATTGATAAGTGTTAGATTTCTCAAAAGTCCGATAATGACATCATATGCATATAGTAATACTGCATGTTTTTATAGAACAAAAGTCATGCTGATGAGCAACTTACGTTTTCTGATGATGTCGAAACACCATATGTTGGAGGTGGCGGTGGGGGAGGCAGGGGAGGAGGGACAAGAGAAGCAGGTATTCCAGTGTGAGCAACCAGATTCTACAATTAAAACACAGATGCACATAATTAATGGCAGCCTAGATTGCACTACGAGAAACATAACATGATGTATGTCAGGTCTCACCTCCATAAACTTTTGAACATTTTCATTATGGGCCTGTACCATTCTACTCCACTCCACCATGTTTTGAGCATATTCTTTAGCTGAGCGACTGTCATGAGCTTCCTTCCTTATACGTGCCTCTTGTTCTTGACGCCGGCGCTTAGCAGCCATTGATGAGTCACGACCACTCTTAATTTCAGCAAGGGCCTCTTTGTCATCAACAATTCCATTAAATATTGGCCATTTTCCATGTGGTCGACCACAAGAGCATTCATAAAGAGCTCTAACATCAACTGGAGAGTGCAGCCAATCAAATTCAGATCCATTTAACTCTATAGCTTTAGCTTTGTATCGTTCTTATACAGTAAAAAGAGGAGTGGCAGGAGATAATAAGTACATGTGAAAGCTCATAGTACATAGCTAAATCTATTTAAGTCGTTGCTTCAAAACAAAATAGCTTACCAGGCACGCAGTAGCTTCTTCAGTGTTCAATGTGTTAGGTTCTTCAGAATTTGGCCCTCTATGAGTATAAATCCATGCCTCGACCTCGGATACTTCTCTTCCTTATTTCTTAGACTACATCAAAAGGATCTCAAATTAATGTTTAATACATAGTTCTAACTGTCCAGCAAAAAACCAGGAACTAAGCACTTGCACTCATACAAGTTTTTTGGCATTTTATGGTTCGCAGGCAATGCATCACCAAGCAAGTTAAGTAAATTATTAATGCATTCTCCAGAGAGATTGTGCTGTGATTTAATTGCCATCAAGCGTGCCACTGCACTGAGCCGTGAAACACTAGTCAAACTATGGAGCGGCTCTTTTGAGGCAGCCAACATGTCATAAAATGCTTTAGCATCTGATGTTGGTTCCTCCTCTACACTATCCGTCTGCATAGCGTCGCCAAACTCCCCCAACATTTCATCTAAGCCATCAGTAGTGGTACATACGTCTTCCAATGTAGATGAACTAACAATATGCTCACCATGCTCAGTCCATCTAGTATAGCCAGGCATAAAACCTCGCTTACACAAATGCATGCTCATTGTAGCTCTCCTCCTAACTCCATTGCGACATTCCGAACAAGGGCAAACAACTCCAAATTTTTCAGCATTAGGGACAGCAGCGAAAGCACGATCTAGAAAAGCATTTGTGTTGCGTGCCCAAACTTCAGAATGACAACCATTATCATTCCAACCTTCATACATCCAAGTACGATCTTCTACTGACATGGCTAATATTACAACAATTAACTGAAACAGCAATTGATGGTATTCAAGTTATGATCAAAAAATTGTATAACTGAAAACGCCATGCTAATTAGTACTATGCAAAAACAGAAGCGGACTTTTGAGCTAATTCATGTGGTAACATACTAGCAAGTGACAGGCTCGATTCATGTGCAGGCCACCTATTTTTCTAATGACAGTTGGGATTAAACAAGTCCTGCCTGACGTATGAGGGCAGACCATTGTGAATAAACAATTTAATTTTTTATTGTTAGTTGCATTAAACAATAGCACTTAACAGATGCCAAAAAGGATTAACGTGGGTCTGGGATCTCACAACCAAATCAGATGACGGAAGAACAGATGAAAAAAAAAAAAGAATCACCTTCAGAGCTCTTGGCGCAGCTCTGCTTGGTGTCTTGGCGCAGCTCTGCTTCTTCCTCCTCCCAGAATAGCACAGATGTAAATCTTGGGCGCAGGTCCTCTTCTCCCTCCCTCCTCCCACAGCTCACGGGTGTTGCAGCTTGTCTCTTGGTGCAGTTCGTGCTCCTCAGAAGCACGTCCACCTCGCAGCTCCTTGGACTCGCTCACCTATTCCATGGGCAGCAGCTCTAGGGATTGGGCTGGGATACGTGGGAGATGAGGGGATTTGAGGTCTATGGTGCGTCAAGACTATAGATCCGGCGCAACTTCAGGTTGCGGGCGTGGTGATGGATTGAGGACTCGGCCAGATGGGCTTGGGCGGCGGCGGCGGCGGCGGTGGCTGGCGGAGCAAGTGGTTCGAGCTGTGTCGTGACTGGAGACCGGAAGGAGAGATGGGAATTTTTTGTTCGTTATACTGTTTTGGGGGCGCGCTTAATTTTTTCCTCGCCCGCCAAATTTTTTTATTTCGCGCCGAGAACATTTCCCTACAAACTGGCCTCCTTATTCGAGGTTCAGTGTACGTTGAACATTCACCGTGCATGTTGGTGATGACGGTTCTATCTGTAGACGGTTAGGATTGTATGGATGGACGATTGTATTGTTGAGCCCTATAGACAGATTATATAGAAATACATGATTTGGAGGAAAAAAAGCTTCCGGTAAAGATAAGGCAAGCCGAAATTACATAATCCTAATCTATCATATCTAGAGATATGCCAATATACTCTAACATTCCTCCGCAGTCGCAACGGAAGCAGCGCAAACGTTATGACTGGAGAGGTCAAGCGAGATGGTAGTCCTTTGTGCCGATGTCGAGATAGCCGAAACGTAGGCCTGTAGCCGCGATCGGTGATGTCGTGCTTGAAGTAGTCGTGGTCGATGAAGTTGTCGAGTAGCCGATACAAAATGAACGACACACATGCCATTGACGAAGAGCATAGGAGAAGGCGCCGTAGACGAAGACGGTGACGTGTCGAGGACGATGCCGAAGATGACGTCGTCGAACCGCCAGGCCGAGGCGAGTACCGGGTTTGCCAGACCCGGTAGCGTGTTGGGGACGAAAGCACACACGGTGTTGCCAATACCAGAGGTACGAGGTTGAGGGCCAACCATGTTGTAGCATCTGGAGGAGAGATCAGCAGAGGAGGTCTCGAAGACGGTCGTGGTGCACAGAACGGCGAGGGAAAAGATGCCGATGTAGCCCGCAGTGGTCGGAGTAGACGAACTAGACTGGGAGGCGACGATGCTGGCGATGAAGTTGAGCTTGACGAAGTGTAGAGGTTGTGCGGCCGAGCACTAGCCCAAAGGCTAGTGTGCTTGGCATAGTGGTCGCAACGGCGGTGGTTGAAGAGGGCGGCGAAGAACTCGAACAGCTTGACGAAGACCTTGTGCATGGAGTGCACAACGATGCAGTCGACGACGGTGAAGGTTCAGCGATGAGGATCACCAGCGGCAACGCTGTGACGTAACAAGGTGACACAGCCGCAGCCATCGTAGTCGGTGACGAAGTGCACACTCTTAAGACACCCGTCCCAAAAGCGAATGTGCCACGGCGATGTACAGATTGGGTGATCAGTCCGATGGTGCAGCCATGGCGGTGGAGTAGTCGGGGACGGCCGGCGCGAAGACAATGTGGCAGAGCAGCCTGGCGGCACCGTGGTAGGGGTGCCCCTACGCACACCGCACGGCAGGGCGAT
>LAPY01001536.1:37534-50863 GCA_000970635.1 Eragrostis tef
TAGAGTAAACATAAATAAGCACATGCATGTCATCATAACATAAGAGACAAGATCATCATAGTATAATATATAAGACAAGAACAACACGATGATCAAGCATGTCAAGGTATAAGATACATAGAGAAACACACGACATACTTATCTTGTCTCTTACTTCATGTGCGTAGTAGTCCTCATGTATACTTCTCCTTTCTATCAACTTCCTTGCAGCCTTTAGATGTCGGCACTCCAATTGTGTATCACTACATCCATGAGACTAAACATCTTGCACACTAGCAAACTTTGTTAGTCCCATTGACCATGTTGACATCAATGACAGCTATAATGCAACTGGGGTATGAGATGGAGAGTAATGCCGATCATGAGAGAAATCTCTTAGCAACGATGGCGTTGGTGATCGTCATTCTCCTTCCTGAGGGCGTTGTTTTGGGCATCGACTTTATCTTCGGCCTCTTTGTTGCAATGCTCGACGCAGGGAAGTAGTGGATTGTTTAGTGATTGCTAAGTTGTAGTTTGTTCTTTTGTTGTTTGCTCCCTTTTCCTAGGCCTGCGTGCTATTAGGATGGATCTTTCCTTTACCTTGTAATTTTGAATGCTATATGCATCTTTTCGATACAGAGCTGGAATATCCATATATTCCGGCTTCTAAAAGAAAAGATAGATGATATATTAAGGGGCCGTTAAAGCAGAGCTGCAAGTTTCGTTGAGAAAGGTGCAGGTGCAGCTAGCAGCAATTCACGTACTTACAGGTGTCGACACCAGAGCATCCCTTTGTTGAGGGTGATATCCGTGTATAACGGGGAATTCTTTGGGCTCCGTTCTTATAGACAAATGACAGGTCGCCTATAAAAGTAGCTTGTCCCTTCTTTATCATGTTCACTCATGGTAATATGCATTCTCTTACACGATATTAAAGTGAGAAGACGGAGGAAATGACTGTGTGAGATAGAAAGAGCAGAAGTACCACTTGGAGTTCGAAGCACATGCATCATCCAAACGGTACGATGGAAATAGGAGGCATCTGGAGCCACATCCGCTGCGTCCGAGGACAGAATGGTAATGAACACTCATCCAGCCAGAAGAGAGCATCGAATCCCCGTCCTGTCATTCTCTTATTTCTCCACCTCTACACAAGATTGTAGAGCGCGGCGCTTCCCCTGACTGGTTGAACATGTCGCATTTGGATGAGTGGAGGCCAGTGGATTGCTGCCGCTGCCGCAGGACTTCCCTGCTTAACATACGACATCACTACAGATTTTTCGAGAACGACGTCAATAGGCCGCCTCATGGTTAGTTGATTAGCCAGCAAATCTAGTTGGGTATGCATGCGTTTGGGTATACGCTAACTAAATCACCAAAAAGCTTATCAAACACGTTTTGGCTTACGTTCATTAAATCACTATGGCGTATAAATGTTGTTTGATTAATTGGATTGGTAACTCTTATGAGTAACAGCTTGTGATACCCATGTACAACGTGCAACGCTTTGGTGTAATTTTGGCCATTCGGGAATAACTTGTATTTACCATATTCAGTTGGATTTAAGTTATTCTAACATTTTAAGTAGATGGAGAGCTATATCTACTATCATTTCCAGTTTGACCTGGGTTCTTTAGCTCCTTGTTTGGCTAAATATTTCTAAGTGATATACATGCATTTTATTGAGGTGGAATCAAGCCACTGTTTTATTTCTTAGGCTAGGAGATCCTGAGTTTATGACTTCACTTTCACATTTCGATACATAAATGTCTGACTGTTGAAACCCGTGAATGATTGTAACACCCACATTTTTCAATTTTATTAAAATGCCAAGAATTAATAAAGCTAGGTCACATAAGTAGCCTAGGAAAAATTTTCTTTAATTAAATTATAAAATGTGCACATCATTTTCATGTATCATAAATCACTTCATATGTTTTTATGCATTTTTGCCTTTATTTGGATTATTTATGGCATGGGAAATATCCCTAAATTATTTTATGGAAAATGATTAGAAAAGAAGGAAAGAAATCGAAATAGAAAAAAGAAAAGAAAATTCCTAAACCTAACTGGGCCGAAACCCAACTCTCTTTCCGGCCCAACCGGCCTTTTTCCCTTCCCCTCTCTCTCTCTCACCGACAGGCGGGCCCCACCTCTCTCTCCTTCCTCCTCGTCGCCTTAAACTAGTTACTGTTTGGGAAGGGTAGTTATTGCTTAGCATGCTTGAGTCCTTTTGGGTTGGTTCTTAACCTGTTAATATCTACTTATTGCACACATGTGGGAATGCTTGGTTATGATGATGTTGTAGTATGAGTTAGGATCTAGGCAAGCGGGATGTGATTGATTGTGCAGTTGGCACATGTTTGGATGGTGGTTTGCTTGTCTAGACCCTAAGGACCGGTTCGTGGAGCGGCAACCCAGGACTCAGTGCCATCACAAGGCTGTTATGGGAGCAGCTTGGCTAAGTAATTAGGTGTTCTTCCAGTGTTGTGCGAGCTAATGGCGGAGCGGGGAATGGGAGTCAACAGGACTACCCTGGGATTTGAACGGCTCAAGAGGGGGCTTCTGGGGTGATGAGCTGCTAGTTTGAGGGCTATCACTTATGGACGGGGGTGAAACCTCAGAGGGCGAGTGCACACTGGAAGACCCTTTGGAAAGGCCTCGTAGTGATCTCCTGCCGCACACCTTTGGTAGTGTGTAAGTGCTTGATCAGCACGGGCATCAGGGAGGTTTCTAGTCCACCTGGCAACAGGGGATGAAATCACGACTTGTGGGTAAAGTGGCGCGACCTCTGCAGAGAAGTAAAACTGTCATGACAGCCGTGCTCACGGTCAAGAGCGGCCTGGAACCCTCTCATGATTAGATGGATGTTTGGAAAGGATGGAGATGTTTTGATCGATCGGATGGCTATGGATGGTTATGATGGCTTTCGATGGTTGGTTCAGTTTGGGCGGTTAGTCTTGGAACCTATGGGTTGGGTGGTTCAGCTTCACACTTAGTTAATGAATACATAGGTTGCATTTTAAAGCTTGCAAAGTAAAACTTGCTTTCCGCAACAAACCCTATAGCCTTCCTTGTCTTGCCCTCATGTCATTCTTTCCACACTTGCTGAGTACTCTATGTACTCACGGCTATCCCCTCTCCTACATTGTTCAGCCACAGGAAAAGCAAGGAGGAACCATGAAGATGATGGAGTGGAGTCCTAGGCCTGCGAGTCTTCCGGTTGACTTCCTGTGGAGTTGAAGGGCACCGACGCTTAGATTTATTCTGCTGCAATGTAATTTTTTTTTTAGACCTACGGGTCATTCATGTAATATATTGTCGATTTAATAAAGATATTGTTCATTTATCACATATATTGTCCTGTGTGCGTGAAAACTTGATCCTGGACACGCATACAGATGAATTCGGTTTCGGTCGTTGGAACCGGGTGTGACAATGATGTACCTGCTTTGTACTAAAGCAATATATGATGGCTCCGGGATAATCAGTAGAGATCAAGTCCCGTGGCACTCACAAAACAACCACCTCTTGTTGAGGCCAACATACATTTCCCTTATGCAAAGACACTTCGCATCCCACTTATTATCCTGTCTCATTATTATGTCATCCAAATGTTGTCGCTGACTCTGTTTTTCCATTGGCACAAGTTCCAAATGTTGTAACTGTACGTAGTGAATCTGCGGGCTTCCTTTTCCCTTGGCCTACTATATGTGTATCCCTACATCTCAAGTTAGCTATCGCTCAGAGTCAGAGTTAACAGAACCCTGCAAATTCGGAGAAAGAAAGAGCCATACCAGCAATGTGATTGGAAGCATGACCTGTGCATGTACTGGTAGTAGGAGTCTTCTGGAAATATTTCCAAGATGCTCCATCAAGCTCCTGCGCAGATATGTCTCCTATGCTGGGAGATGTGTTGCAAAGCGCATGCAACACATGTCAGATGCGATCAAGTGTTTCGGCCCCCGAAACCATTTAGTCGTATCTGATTGGACTGTGTTGCGAGCAACAAGCTTGTTTCAGCTAGCTTCATCCAGCAAGAAAAATCCTTGACAGCACAACCACCTAGGCACTGAGCAAGAAACTGAACTTCTGAGTTTTGCCGAGCCAGGCAAAGCAAGCCGGTGCAAGAGATCCAAACCTATCTTGTGGTTGTAGCGACATAATTTTGTCATGGGCAGCTGTAATTAAATTAATTCTTCAATGTTGTAGACTTGTAGAGACATTATAAAGGAGAAAGACGCAAATAGTACGGGCAATCCTAGTTTTATGAGTGTCTCATGGCTCAAAGCAACATAGTCGCATATACAAGGGGAGAAAAAATAACAGAGAATGTAAGGATTGATGAGAATGAAGTTAATATATTTATTGCTCAAGTTTGGTCAGCCACAGTACGAGAAGGTCGTGAAACATTAGACAAACATAAACACGAAAGGCATGCTCTGTTCGTATTATGTTTTGCCTGTCCCCTCGTTAGCAGGCGGGCCCAAAGAGATTTTCACCTGCAGTTAGCTTAACGAGCCGGGCCGCAACCGGCAACAGCTTCACTGGGCTGATTTATTCCTGGGCCTGGATAGCTTCGTCTCAGTTCTTCCTCTCCACAGCTCTTCTTCGCCTGTCCTGTCACTTCTGCTCCCGAGGGCTCCGGCCCCTTGACGCCACCAATGGCGGGCGGCAGTGGCGAGGCAGCAATGTCGCCGCCGTCATCCGGCAGCGGAGGCGGCGGGAAGCGCGGGAGGGACCCGGAGGAGGACGTGTACGTGGACAACCTCCACTCCCACAAGCGGTACCTCAGCGAGGTCGGTCGTGTGCGCAACGCCCTTATCCTCTGTGTTCGTTCTTGATTAGTGTGTTTCTTGCTCCAAAACGGGCGTCTGGTGAATACGTTTCGTGATTCCTGGTGGTTCATTTGTCAGTTTGATACCTGCTCTTGGTGTGTTGGTCGATTCATTGGCTTATTTAGAGGTTGATTGGTTGGATCTTGGGCTCTTTGTTGCGGTCTTAGAGATATGTTTGGTGATTTTTGTAAGCCTATGCTCTAAAAATCGTATTTTGTCTTCGATTTATTTTCTGGGCCCGAATTCTTTAGCGGCTTTACAACCTAATTTTTGCCTGAATCTGTTCTTTTCGTCTTGCCCTCTGCTTCCCTTTTTCCTCCAAATCCTTGGGTTTCGTTATTTTCTTTGTTCCAGAGCTCCATTTGTATAGGTGCTAATTGATGTTTACCCATTTGTTATCTTATGCCCCTCTCCAATAAGAATAACAGAGCAATTTGTTACAGCGTTTCCAACATTCTTCTCAAATCCTTGTTGGTTCTCGCCCCCCCCCCCACCCCCCCTGCGTATTGCTTATTAATCAGCTTATGGTTGCAGATCATGGCCTCCAGCCTAAATGGATTGTCTGTTGGAGATTCTCTGACTCATAACTTCATGGAGTCTCCTGCGAGGTCCGAGACTTCTTCTTGCGTCAGGTTTGTCTGCTCTTATTGTTTATACATTGCTTAACACACCTTATCCATTGGTGTTCATGTATACATTATCCTTACAACAATCAGGTTGAGAAGGATACGATTGGAAGAAAAAATATACATGCTACACCTCGTGCTTTTGACCAAAATTAGTGGTTAGTTATGCCAAAAAAAATAAATAGCTGGTTAGATTGATTCGTGGAAGGAAATGAGGCACTATTCCATACCACTTAAGCTATAACGTAATTCGTCATAAAGTTATTCCATACCAGACATTGTATTTTTAGGCACACCATTAGCTTATTGAATATGACTTCATTAGAATCTAGATGGCAAAAGTCAAGAAATATCAGTGTGAAGTACAAAATCATTCTACCAAATATCAAAGATTTTATTTCTTGATTTAACCATGGAGGCTTTAGTGTAATTGCTGCAAAAATAGATAGTCACCTTCATAGCTGATGTTATTATCGAGCATGGATTTCCATTTGTGCCCTTATTTCTTCGTCTAGTTGACTGAAAATTAAGTTGACAATGCTGCCAAAGGCAATGCAACAACGTAATATTTAGTGGTGAATGTTTTAATGTGCATAACAATTCTTAACAACTTCATGCCGTGCTCCATGCTAAGGTGAAAGGTTACGGTGTAGCTTGAACAAGACTGATTTCATCTCTATGCCTTCCTTGGCAGTAAGCAATTTGGAGATTGTGTGGCCTCTCACATGATTGTTTCTATGGTTGCAAGTTGCAACTACATGTAAATGTCATTCTTGTATAGGCTTGTAGCTTGTAAAGTCCTAGGCATGTTCGAGAAGTTGTCCAGCTATCATGATATACTTAAGAGTTCAGGTAACAGGAAAGATAAATGCCAGTTAGAAATTTGGTGTTTATTTTGAATACAACCAACCACAAAGATTGTTGTCAGATGAAGATTTGTGTGCAATTTTTCTTAAGTTCAGAATGGTATTGTCTTGCAGATGCTATTGTCATGATGAATTTCAATTTCCATTCCTATTCACATTTCTTCTTCTAAATAACTGAAAATTATGTTTATAGTATAGTATGTGCCAGTAAACATAATGTTTAATGAAAGCCAGTTAGAATTCGGTTTTTGTTTTGAGTACAACCAAACCACAAAGATTGTTTTTAGTTGAAGACTTTAGTTCAAATGCTAGTAAGTCAGAATGATATTGTCATGATGAATTGCCATTTCCATTTCCATTCCGATTTCTGCTTCTAAATAACTGAAAATTATGTATGTAGTATAGTCTGTGCCAGTAAACATAATATTTAATTATGTCCTGCTGATTTCCGTGCTATGATAAAACATCTAGTCATGGCTTTGCACTGTACCTGGTTACAGAAAGTCTTTCATGTGTACTAGCAGCCACAAGAGGCTTCCACGTCACCCAAAATGCTGTGGAGTGCCTAAGGCTTTGTGTATCAGCATATAGTTATGCTCAGTAATCAATCTGGTAATTCTGGATATAGTCTTTTTGTGTCAATTGCTTTGATAGTTGCACATGTGCTCACATGTAGACAATGTGCTTTTGAAGCATAATAGGTGTCTGGCACATTCCAGAACATGTCAAACTTTCATTATATGATTTAAGATTTATTCGAAGTGTATGTGTGGCTATTAATGTTGAAGTCCACACTTCACAATACCATGGTACTAGTTGGTTAACCATGTGGGGACTAGTCAGGGAGCACTTTAACATACACTCGGAGGCATTGTCTTCCTTTTTATTAAGGGTTTTATTTCAGTTGATTTAGTTCTTCTCAATAATCACACTGTACTGCACGTCGGTGTGCGTTTGAAAATGACTTTTCATTTTTTTCCTCTTTTCAGGGATGAAATATTATCTCAGTACTCACCAATGTCAGAAGATTCGGATGATTACCGGTGCTATGACACTCAATTAAACCCCAACGCGAGTCAAGCTGATCCAATGGTCAGTCCCGCAACTAGTCCCATGTCATCTCCTCATCGTCACCAGAAACCACAATCTGCTTTGTTACCTTCAAACCCATACCCTCTCCCCAGCTGCTCCCTGTCATCAGTTGTCTGTGCTCATGCTCGCCGTGGCTCTGACAATGAAGGTCGGTTCCCATCCTCACCAAATGACATGTGCCATGGGGCAGACCTGAGGCGAACGGCGCTACTAAGGTCGGTACAAATGAGGGTGCAGGGACCCCACACGTATGACCTGTCATTCAGACAAGAACAGGATCATGCTCATGAACATGAAGATGAGCATGAGCATGTCCATCTGGAGGGTTTGGAAGAGACAGAAAGACCATCATGCAGGAAATCAATTGATGATGAAGTTTCCTTCCGGAGGCCTGACCATGACTTTGGGCCGCCAGAGCATGAGATAGATTACATTGGAAACTGCTCATCAGGTGATTCTCCAAGTAATCGAAAGTTTGAACAAGATGATAAGAACCATTGTAAATATGACACTGCTATGGATAAGAGTAGATAGCACGGGGAACATACTATGCCATTTTCGAGTTTTCTTTGGAGATTCAAACGCTGCTTATTCTTGTCATGAATTTGATGGTTGTCTGATATACTGTTGTTGTAGTTTGAATACTGTCAGAATTCTCACGTTGTAATTGTTGAGTGAAATCAACCATTGCGGTGCTGTAATACAAATATATACAGCCCAGCCTGAAAATGGCATGAACTGTAAACTCTTTAGCGTAACATCACCTCTCAGTGGAGTTCATGGATGCTGGTGGAGTCTATCCATTTACAAGTCATTTCTCCAGGTTGCACTGCAACTCGTAAGGCCTCTGTGGGTGGGTTTTTTTTTTCTCTCTCTCTCTCTCTCTTCCCATTTTTAAAGGAGGAAGAAATTTTACACTCACATGAAACAAATCAATTATTTCAGGAATCGGGCAAAAAGAATATACTGGATACCTTGTGAATCAGCAACAATCGTCTGAACAAGAACATTTCTGACTAATCCCTCATCATTCTACCGACAGTACTGCTGCTCACTCCCATTTGAAAGAAATATAATAACCACAATAAGATAGACAACACATTTGATCTTTCAAGAAGAATAGCGCAAAAGAACTCACAAAGCGTAGTAACCAACTTATTGTATTAAAACAAAGTACAATGTCATAACAGGATGGCCACACAAACTTTTTTCTGTTCTCACGTGAACTATGGGTCCATTGTACCAAGTCAATCCTGTAACCAGAAGATTAAAAAAAAAAACAGATAATGGAGGGATGTGCAACTGGTTACAAGTCTGTTCAACACAAAAACCCATCAACTAGTTCTGCCACTACTGGATTTTCACTACCACCTCTCGCTCACATCCGTTCTTGACAGGGGAGGGACGGTTGTGCTATCGACAATAACTCGGGCAGGTCAGAGCCTGTGGGTCGTCATCACATTCAAGAAGAGAATATTGAAAGAATGTTCTTCTTGATAACAAATTCGTCAGCCTTGGAAGGACTGATTGACTGCAATACGATGAAACATGGAAATTAGTTTCTAAACATAGTAATATAATTACGAATCAAATGGGCTATGGAAACTTTTATTGCGCACCTTCTCCAACATGCGTTGAAGCCTCTCTGTCTCCTTTTTGCTGTATTCAGAGCCCTTATCCATAATCTTCTTTGCAGCGGTCACATAGATCTTTCCATACCTGGATTAGAAGCAAATGAGTTACCACACATATTTTGAATCTGAGAGCAATTGACTAGCATATAACTTTAGTAAATGGTGAGCTGTGAGTCAGTACTTAGCAGCAGAACCACTGAGCTTAGCAACATCCTCTTCCATTTTAGAGATAACTTCCTTCCGCTTGTCGTCTGCAGCACTGAGAAATTCCTTCACAAGAGGAGCCAAGCTTGCCACAAGCCCAGCCTACAGAAGCAACAGACATAATATCAGACCATGTATTCTTCCAACTTAGTTCCAAAGTGCAATATCTTATGTTTTACCAACCTCTGAAGTGAGTTGGCCCTTTGAATCCCGACTGGTGCCACACTTTTCGTTAATGAACTTGACAAAGTCATCCAAGTCCCGGCCACCATCATAATCTTCACCAGCTTTGTTTCCCTTGGGGAAAAACTTCAATGTGGGGAAACCAGAAACACCATACCTGAAAAATGAGTGTTATAACGGGAGAAAGGACATGCATAAAATTATCAGAAAAAAAACAGATTCCAAGTGTGCCCTCAATAAAACCGCATAGTTCCACACAGACAATATATAAGGTTCACTTTTCATTGGGAAACAACATACTAAAAATAGAAGTTCTTACTTTTCAGCCAACTCAGAGTGCTTGTCAGCATCAAGGTTGGCAATCACAACACCCTCGTCCTGCTTGAACACTGAAGCCAGCTTCTCATATACCTATGACAAATACAAGTTTGTGTTTAGTATAGCAAAATATGAAGATCCACAGTGACAATTTGGCAACTTTTGAGCTAACAGTATCTACTAACCGGAGCAAGATGCTTGCAGTGACCACACCTGTAAGCAGAAGGAATTCAATGGAATTAAATTTTGTTATTGTGTGATGAAAAGGATTTAGGAGGACAACAGGTTGATCATGATAAACTACCATGGGGCATAAAACTCAACAAGGACGTCCTTGGTTTCATCAAGAACAATCGAGTCAAAGGTCTCTGGAGTCAGGATCACCACACTTGAAGGAACTGCTGCTATCTTTACATTGGTACCTGAAATATGGCGCATTAATTGTTAATCATCAATTCTACAACAAGTGGAACTCGATAGACTTCAATCTACCGAAGCATATGCATCATATCAAGGGGATTATCAAAGATAAAATTATAGAGGTCATAGAAAATGAAATTAATAGTACCAACAGCATCCATTCATCAAAATGGATAGCAGTAATATCACATTTGGCCCATTTCGAATGACGCTTAATGCTTCAGATTTTGTGTGGCTATGGTGGTGAACTAATAAAATGCTCTAGAAAATAGTCCACAACTTCAGTAACTAAACTTAAAAAAAAGGCAAGGTTCAAACTGTTTGTAGCAACATGAACTGAAGCCTACCTGCTTCAGTGTTAACAAATTCTGCAAGTGCTTCCACTGTACGTTGACCCTCGTACCTGCACAAGAGAGTAAATTTAATATTAACATATCACAATAAAGGATACCTTCCTAGGTAAAACAACAAAGAAGTATGCATTCTTACTTCTTTGGCTCCAAGGAACCTTTGGGGAACCACTGAATTGTGGGGTACCCAGAAACGCCATACTTGCTGCACACATCCTTGTGCTCATCACAGTCAACCTAGGTAGCAGACAGAAAAATGGAGTTAATAAGTCATAGCTAACAAATCTAATTAGAGATTCAAGAAAATGTCCATAACATGCGAAATCATGGGATACTAATCTAAACATGGTGATAGCTAGTAGATATAAAAAACGTACGGCATGAGATGTACCTTTGCGATTAAGACAGATTTAGCTTTCTTGAAACTTGCACCAAGTTTTTCATACTCAGGGGCAAGCTTCTTGCAGTGGCCGCACCTAAAGAAACAGAACAAGTGATAAGGAAGCAGAACAGACAATAAGATCACTAAAATAGAGTTCGCATAAAGTCTACAGATATGTCAGTAAAGAAAAAGACAAGATTCGAAGTAGTGACTCAAATAAATACCGATATATTTTCACTTAGTCGAAGCAATGTTTACTTGTAAGTATCAAACAGTCTAATAAGAAATGTTATCACTTGCTGGCATGATACAATAAATTAATGTAATGAGATTAGCCTACAAGAACCACCAAGTCAAACATTTAAATGCTCCCTTGGTCTATAAACCTAAATGGCATTTAAATGCTCCATATAATTCAGTCATTAAGTGAACAAAACAGAGTATCAATATTTTTCAAATTACCCAGAACCATTGAAGTGGATGGTCAAGTCACTAATGCAATGACCATCCGAATAAGCATTTATTCATGAAATACCAGCTAAGAAGCCACTAAGATCACCCAAACATAAGACTCACCCTCTACATGAGCATGCAGAGCAGCTTTAGTTCACTACACATGTTACAGTCCTAGAAGAAAGATCCACAGTTTCTAAGGGGCGCCACCGGCTCATATCCCATATTGCACCACGCGGATCCTTGAGGTGGCTAGTGATCTAGACAGTATAGCATACAGGCAACCGGATCCGCCTCTGCTTCTCCAGAGCAGCTCCCTAGTTGCGAGGAATTAAGAACGAGCGCAGCTAAACCCTGCATCAGCGGGACAACCAGGACACATTCCATAACAAATTTGCTTCTCCTAGCCCAAAACATACGCGGATCCAAACTACGACACGCATGGCGACAGGGGAGAGAAGGGGAGAAGAGGAGAGGCGAACGGACCAGGGTGCGTAGAACTCGACGAGCGCGCCGCGGTCCTGCCCGACGTGCTTCTCGAAGTCGGACGCGGTCAGTGCCACGACCTCGTCGGCGGCGGCCGGAGCGACCACCGCGGTGGCGAGGAGGACGAGGAGGGCAAGGGCTTTGCGGGAGATCTGAGGAGCCGCCATGTGTGATGCAACTTCGCGAGCTCGGCTGACGGACAAGGGACAAGGACCGATTAAATAGTGCTGAAATTACAGGGCCGGAGGGAGGAGCTGCACGTGAAAGGTGTGCCTCGGCGGGGTGCTAGCTGCAAAGTTCAGATCTGCACAATCGACCTATAGCAGAATTTCTATACTACCGGGTTTTTACCTTTTTATAAGAGGATTTACTACACGTATAGATAGGGTCATTCTACATAGATGGTGATATGGTAGGGTAAGCAAATGTTGGCGGTAGAAAACTCATAAGGGACAACATTGAACTTCGTGCCAAAAAATAAATTACAGAGAATCTAGATCAAATCATATATTTGATCTGAATTGAGTACACATTCGTAATCGTAAATGAGATAATTTTACATCGTATCAACAAGCCTGACAGACTCCGATGAGACCAGTGTACACGTATCATGATACCTCACTTAGGCAATCGAAAACAAGAATTAGTTTAATAAAAAAGAGCAAACATATGCTTGAGGGAGGGCCTAAAATACTGGTTTAATAGAATGCATAAAAATGGAGAGGGTAAAAGAGAATATATAATAACTCGTTAAAAAATATAAAATGAGGAAACAATATAAAAAGTTAGCTTTGTTTAAATACAAAAAGAGACAAACAATAGAAGGAGGGCTTTGTTTAAAGAAAAAGTTAGCTTTGTTAAAAACACAAAAATAATTGCGCTAGAAGGAGGGCTTGAACCTCCGACCTTGTATATCAGAGGATCAAGATTCAACAGGGCACACACGAAATCGATCACCTCTCACATGATTTACCCCCCCCCCCCCCCGTGTGATTTACCCCGTTCCATACGGCCGCCGCTTGTACGATCCACGGGCAGCCGTTGACCGCTAACCTCAGGTCAGCGCCTAAGCTGACGTGTGCGCTGCCCAGGTGGATCCCAGAGTTCCCCCT
The DNA here is from genome assembly GCA_000970635.1 of Eragrostis tef. Lineage (NCBI taxonomy): Eukaryota > Viridiplantae > Streptophyta > Magnoliopsida > Poales > Poaceae > Eragrostis > Eragrostis tef. Next base: position 50,478 of record LAPY01001536.1, read on the forward strand.
GACAAGAAAAGCGAGAGCTTATCCACGTGGACACGCCTCATTCGCCAGAACACCCAACATCCCGCGTCCCATTGGTCCACGTCACTTGCTCCACGTCCTCCCCGCGCGCTTCTCCCCTGCACTCGCCCCGGATTCCTTCTAGAAAGTTTTAAACCGCGGCCACTGAGGAAGACGAAGGGAAGGCGACACCGGCGACGAGGAGGAGCTGAGCAGGGAGGCGGCGAAGCATCGCGGCGCGCGTCTCTCCCTGCGTGGGATCGCGGGCCCCTATCTCGAATCCGCTTGGTGTGCGGACAGTGTGGGGAGAGAGAGGGGGCGGGGGCGTCTCGAGGAGGAGGGAATGGCGGCGCCGGGGAGGGGAGGCGCGGCGCGGGTCCCCCGCTCTC
>LAPY01001536.1:61229-71242 GCA_000970635.1 Eragrostis tef
GCGAAGCCTACAGCGGCAGCCCGTTCTTTCTCAGCCATCCCCATCTCGCCTTAGTAAACCCTGAACCTAAATAAGCCCCACGCCATGCTCAGGAAAGGCACAGACCAGACCAACCGCATCACTGATCACGAACGGCCACCCGAAGGAATGGGGAACTGCCAGACGCACCAAAGCCAATATAGGAGGAGCATTCGACGGGATCGGGACAGGGGAAAGGGGGCGACGCACCTGGGTGGCGAAGTCCTCAAGGAGGCCGTCCTTGCCGATGCCGTGCTCGAGGCAGAGCTGCTTCCAGAACTCCATCCCGATCTGGTTCCCGCATTGCCCCACCTGGATCGTGATGATCTCGCGCGGCATCTTCTCTGCCCCTTCCTCCTACTCCGGCGGCGGTAGGGTTAGGGTTGCTTGTAGACCCGCTGCGGTTGCGGCGCAGGGGAGGGGAGCCTCGGCCGGCAGCGGCGGCGACCTAGGGTTTTGGGTTTGCTTGGTTTGGCCGCGAGCGCTCACCAACTGCGAGTGGAGTGGAGTGGCGGGGAGGCGGGGCAGGCGACTGACGAGGCGAGACGGAGATTTTGGCAAAGGGAATGGGCGCAATTTTCGAATTTTCAGGGGTTTTAGGGGAACCGAAGCCAAAATGCAATCAGAGAATATGATTGTACGTTGTAACGGTATCTCTCCTCAATAAGACACAGATCCTTAGCCGTCTCATTGCAGAGAAATTGATCTCATTACATTATATGTGTATCTAGCACAAGTTTTTATGGTTAAAAAAAGCAGCACGTTTAATAAGTTGGTAAAAAACAACTTCTGCTTGCTCATCTTTTCTAGGTCATTATGAGAATTTGAGTAATTGATAACATACTTAGAAGAATGGTGTTTGTCTTATGTGTATTTGTGTGAATAATAGTCACGTAAGTGTTATTTTCTTTCTATAAAGATTTTCTTTTTACTTTGTTTTCTACAAGGCACCAAAATCTCGAGCACCCTTTTTTCATCCTCGAAGGAGTGGTGATCCACTAACTTGAAAGAAGGGCCATTCACAATTAGTTGTGAAGATAAATCTACATCCTCAAAGGATAGGGGTGGCTCTTAAAATAAACAAGTCTCTTTCTCTCTTCTAGTGATTGTCAAAATCAACCATGAGTTAAAATTGCTTGCGTTTACAATGCGTCTACGATACCATTTGATTTATCATTTTCATCCACTAACTAGAAGCTAGTATCTAACTGTTCTTATGATAGATATCGAATTTCTTTGATGACCATAGTAAAAGCGTCATAGGAGGTCGATCGGTGGTTGGATGTGAAAGTGAATGTGGTGACCTCATTAGTGACAGCGTTTGCCAGTGTGATTATAAAATGGCGATGTAATGATATGAATTGGTGCTCTACCTGGAACGCATGTTTTTGTCAATCGGTGGTTTGCAATGTGGATATATCATGTCACACACTTCTCTCTCTTTCAGGCGAAGATGGCCAAACAACAATCGAGTGAAAGAGAGGAAGAAGTAACTTCTTGTATTATTCCGGGAACTTTAGTTAACTCTTTGTATTATTCTTGATTTTTTAGTAAACTTCTTGTATTATCTTGATAAGCTCTCTGTACTATCCTTGTATCATCAGAATTAAATCATCAATATTACTAAGCATTTGTGTGGTATTTTAGTCATCAAAATTGAATGTATAATTCTCAACATGTTAAAGCTCGTCAGCATTGTATCGTATTTGCAATATCAAAAACGTCTTTCACTCATAAATAAATAAACTACTATGAAATTAAATTTTCAACATAAAATAATTAGATGACTAGTTTGGGTGTGATTCTGGCTTTTTTCATCGTTAAGTGGCTTATAATCGGAAACAAACAGGGCCCAGGCCTAGTCGGCTCCGAATGGCGATTAGGCGACCAGTTTACAATTTTTAATAGAGCCCGATTAATAATCAAAATTAAATATAAAACCCAATTATCAAAATAAAAAAATCCTATTGAGCGTGGCAGGCCCAAGAGGAAATACCCAATGCCGGGGCAGGCCCGTTTCCACCCTATCCACTACAAACCAGCCCATGCAACGGAAGAGGGGTGTTAAACCCTTCGCTCCTCTTAGAAAAAAAAAAGATAAGAAAAGAAGCTAAACCTTCGTTGTGCTGTAGTAGCCGTCTTCCCTGGCTGTCTCCGCGATGGCCGCCGCCACTGTTGGCGAACTAGTTCCCCACTGCCCCCACCTCCACTCCACTCCACTCCACCTCCTGGCTCGTCTCCACGCCGCTCAAGAGACCAGCGGGCTCACACGGAGATGGCGCCGCTATTCCGAGGGGTGCGACTACGAGCACCGGTTAATCGTGGTAGCCTGATGGACATAAAAAGCCGCCACCAAGAGGCAGATGATCGCAGGCTGTTCCAGGGACTCTCGGAAGGTACCCACCGCTCGCTTTCTCCTTCAATTTTAGGTTCTCCTGCTATCGCATCATCATCTGCACAAAAATTACGCGCTTGCCGTCGTCTTTTACTTTATACTTTTCTGTAATTCTGCATACTCGGATAATTCTATGGGATAAGCATGCATGGTACCTGAGATGTAATATGTTGCAAATATATGCTTTCATCTTGTTAATTTGAACAGCAGACATAATCTCTGCCAATTGATATTAGAACAGAGGAAAACCTCTTCTTTTTTTTTAAGAAAATGAAGTTTAGCATACAGTTCAGCTACCCCTGACACTGAACAAAACCATCTTATTTGAGCGGAAAGACCGGCTTATTATGGTCATTCCACTTTTATTAATGTGAGCCTTGTGCCTTAATTATCATTTCATTTTTGGACGTGTCACAGTGATGAAGAGGGCAAGAGGAAGAGTTACATTGTCTCTTGTGAACGCTACGCCAGGTTCAGGGAAATTGACGAAGAGAGATCCAACAAGGTTGAAGGGTTTTTATGCCACCTATTGTTAGCGCTAATCATCTTTTTTTTTGGTAAAGGGGATTGCTTTCTCAACGTTCTTGTTTGATTTTGCTTTGTTGCAGGAATTCCTAGTGTTCTGTCTGTGCTGCCAGATTATATGTTCATCCTGAATACAAGGACCATGGAGGTAATTCTGGGCCATATGTTTTCTTGGATTATGGTTGCTTAAGCTGATCAGTATTGCAGATTCTTGAGAGTTCATTATGCACCAAATAAGAGCGTTTACATTTTGGATTACGGATCGCTAGCTAGAACTGTCGTCATGGTCCAGCACGTAGGTGATCAGTTCATGTGAATTTTGTTTGAATAGAATGTGTCCCCTTAGCCTCATAATTTCAAATCTTACAGCGAGTTGGTTGCATCAGTGATTGTGATTGTGATTGTATTACTGTGTGCTTCTTCTCTTGAATGAAACATCCATAGATAGCACTCCAACTGCTTTTGACTACTTGATATTGGGACAACTTAGCTCAAAATTTGAACTGAGGATGCTGTCCTTTAGCACCACAGGGAATATGTCTTTAACACTTGAATCAAGTTTAAGAAGATTAAAAAATAATATGCATTCTGTTTGATTTTGCTACAAATGTGACTGAAATACAGTTATGGTTGCTGTGGAGAAGAGACATCACAAGATTACTATTCTTTTTTATACATGCTGGATTGTTTCAAGTGTTGCTGCAATATGAGTAGATCCTAGCCTCCTTGGTGACCGTTATTGTTCATATGTGGTCTAGTGGCTGGCTGGCTGCACTCAAATGAAATGGGTCGCAGCAGGGATAGGAAATTTTCCTGATTTAATTCCATCTGTGGTTTTCTTATGATGGCAAAGATCAAATAATTCTATTGGACGATTGCTTGCTTTTTTTTTTTTGAAAACAAGGCAGGAGCGCTGCCATTCACTAAGGAAGGATTAAGCAGTTACAACCTAAAGGTACATAAACTAACCCAGCCTTAGAGCTAGGCCCGGACTTAGGTCATCACCAGGTCCAGGAAAAGGAAAGACATACGAGATGAAAATGCTAGTAGACAACTCAAAGCCACCTTGCAACCTGAAATCAACTCGCTTTCAAGGTAAAGAACGCACCGAAGAAAGCCATCCAATTAGAGTGTCACAACACCTGGTCTTCAGATGAACTTGGCAATTCAAGATAACAAGTGAACAAAAGCACCATGCAGCACCTCTCTCACAATATTGTTCTTATGGGGGTTGAGCTAGTCACCGAGTACCTTCTTTTTCTTCTTCTTCATGTTCACCGAAGCTTGTGAGAGCTTCCTAACCCTCTGCATAAGGTTTCTAATAGCTGCAATGTTGTTGGTACTTGAGAGCTTCTCGTAGGTGTCCAGAAAACGCCGCAAGGTCCAATCACCCAAGTGCTTATCCTCTTTAACAAATATCCATTTTCTTGTCAGCATGTCTCGAACCACCTTGATGGCTGGCCTCTGAGATCTGCTTTTGAGCTTCAATTTCCGACTATAATGCTGATGGCCTTCCTTAACCCCATCAGTTGATTCCTGCACGGATGGTTTATTTTGCTTCATGACGGGAGGTTGGGGAGGTATGACAATTTGTTTGAATCTGCTCAAATCTTTGATCAGTTGTTGTCCAACAAATTGTTCCTCTTCGCTTCTTGGCACTGATGGAGTCTGGAGGCCGTCCATATGAATTCCTCCCAAAGTACTGTCCAGCACCTCTCTGGCCTCTTGTTGCCTTGGAGTTTGAAGCGAAGTTATCTCCATCTGCCATGGCCTTGGCCTCTCTGGTGTGCCCAACCCAGCCTCCAGCATCATCGGATCCTTGGCAAGCTCTTTACCAGACCCCTGAGCACCACCAATTGCCTCAGAGACAGGACGCCACATGGTCGCTGCTAGGAGGCCTCGACTGTTGGGAGGCTGCGCCCTGACTGTCTCCCCATGGCTTCGCCGTCTGCGGTGGCGGTTTGGACATCTGGCAAAGATGTGCCCCGACTTGTAGCACCACCAGCACCGAACAGGGTTCCGACATTGAGCTACTCTGTGATCTTGAGCAAGACAATTGAAGCACAAGCCATGCATCTTGCTGAGGAAGGAAACTTGCTGGCGTTGTAGCTGCTGTTGGGCAGGATTGTGTTGGCAGCTGGTGGATGGTGAGGTGCGGCCTCTCGACGGACAATGCCAGTGGTCTGATTTGATGGGCAAGGCCTTATGGGAGGCGGAGGAGAGCCCGTGCTGTCGCCAAGGCTAACGGTCGGGGGCTTGTGTTGCAGTAGTCGGTGATTGCTTGCTTTTCAACAACAATAAACCGAATGACAACTTTCTCTCTCAAACAGAGCTGTATGCCTATACTTATAAAAAATGTTACATGAGTGTTTTTAGCACACGATAAGGCACACACAACAATTAGCCTTGGCAGATGTATGAGTGCACACAAAAAAATTAGCACACGGCGTCTCTCGAGCTGAGTATCGTGCATATCATCAGCTCCCCGCACGTTAGCTGGGTAGAGGCATGACATATATAATTAGCTGCACTCATATTCTGTTGAGTTAGTTTCATATCTTATCTTGTGAGGCATATACGGGTCTTATAGTGCAAATTATTATTTGAATAGGATGCTACTGCAGTAAAAATTAAGAAAGAAACTACCTCTAGATTATTAGCCTATAAGTCCTGTTGTGTGGCTACATTGGCAGAACCGTGCCTCTACTTGGGTTCAGGTTCACCTAGTTGCCATCTATTCTATCTTATCAGAGCCTCCGGCCCTTGATGGAACATGTCAAGAAGGGTGATCCTGTCTTTGTTTGCCCATTTAAATCAACCTATCAACGCAAGTGTCTTTAACTGCCAAGGTTTCCTAATGAAGAAAAGGCCTATCTAGGTTTTAATATTATGTCTGTATATCAGTGAGTAGAATATATTTAGATTTATGTGAAATAAATGTCACTTGTGTTGCTTGCTCATTTATTGTATTTATCACATCACAAAATTGAGCTGCCAGTTTAACTTACTTATGTGCATCATCTTGTTAATGAACACTTGATTGTATGTCTTAGCTGGAGCAAGTTATATGCTGAATAGGTTAAGGTGCATTTCAATCTGTTCTGACAAACTGCTTTTTTTAGGCGATTAACTGCTGAATGAACTGCATTTTCAGTATATTCTGTGGATTGTTTGACTACCCAATAACTTATATTTCCATGGTCACTCTTTGATGGCTTTTAATGTGGTAAAACAGAATCGACATGCAAATAACTGTTGGTTACATGCTTGACAATTTTTCCAAGTCAGCTTATTTGCAGTAGGGACGCAAAGCATTGATTGTGCTATTTGAGATGTTAGTGGCTCTTGTGCAACTTGTTTGTGGGGAGCACCATTTCTGTTTGTGAATGGGGAGATTACAGATAGAGAGCAGTAGAGAGTCCTCTCCTGAATCTCCTGATACACTGAGAACACACAATGCACGATCCTTGCGAGAACAAGAGATGATTTGTGAGGACAATGAACTAGATAGCAGCACGTTGTGTTTCTCATTTCCGGAGTGTAGTGCACTAGACATCATTGCCTATCTTAGAACCAACAATGTGCACATCAAACTGATTCGGGTCACCACTCTCTTAGCCACCCGATTTCTGAGTTGAATTTGACTTGTAGCATGTCTCCCAGTACGAAATTTATATTGTTCGAGTGAACATGTCACCTCTTCCTAACATGATCCCTTTCCCAATTTTATCAGTAAAATGTAAGAAGTAATCTCCTCCACTTGTCATGAATAGTTATCAATGTGTCAAACATGTCACGAGATCCTTAGGGGCTGTCCACAAATCATAAGCACGATGCAAAGTAACTAAAAACATAACTAAGTGTCGAGGAATTAGAGATGTCCTGCCAGATGGGTCGGACCGGACAGGACCGGACGCGAGTCACGCGACCGAACCGGAACTTTTAGTCGGTTAGGTTAGACCGACCCAGCCAACGGCTTCCCCTCCTCTTCCTCCCGCCCAGGGCCTCAATTCTCCTCGCCTCTGTTCTTTGAGAGCGCTCCGCCCCTCCCGTCTCGCCGAGAGCTGCTTCTCCGCTCGACTACGCCGTCTGGTCGCGGTCGTCGCTCGCGCTCTCCGGGCTTCGTGGCTGCTCCTCCGCCATGGAGATGGACTACGCCAGACTTCGTCGCAGGTTTGCAATTTCGTGTGCTTCTTGAACCATACCGGCCGGATTGATTTCGTTTCCCGATTTCGGTTCGCGTTAGCACATGGATTCGCGTGTTTCCTCTCTTAGAGTAGTTCTTGACATCATTGCGCGCGGATTACTCGGTTTGTCCATCGTTTCCTGTTCTTTTGACCCGATTCTTGAAAGATTTCGGTGCCTGTTCTTGGATTGGCGAGGGCGCCTGGTTTGTATCTCTTGTACTTGCTGCAAGGACTTATGTGCATCATCTTGTTAATGAACACTTGATTGTATGTCTTAGCTGGAGCAAGTTATATGCTGAATAGGTTAAGGTGCATTTCAATCTGTTCTGACAAACTGCTTTTTTTAGGCGATTAACTGCTGAATGAACTGCATTTTCAGTATATTCTGTGGATTGTTTGACTACCCAATAACTTATATTTCCATGGTCACTCTTTGATGGCTTTTAATGTGGTAAAACAGAATCGACATGCAAATAACTGTTGGTTACATGCTTGACAATTTTTCCAAGTCAGCTTATTTGCAGTAGGGACGCAAAGCATTGATTGTGCTATTTGAGATGTTAGTGGCTCTTGTGCAACTTGTTTGTGGGGAGCACCATTTCTGTTTGTGAATGGGGAGATTACAGATAGAGAGCAGTAGAGAGTCCTCTCCTGAATCTCCTGATACACTGAGAACACACAATGCACGATCCTTGCGAGAACAAGAGATGATTTGTGAGGACAATGAACTAGATAGCAGCACGTTGTGTTTCTCATTTCCGGAGTGTAGTGCACTAGACATCATTGCCTATCTTAGAACCAACAATGTGCACATCAAACTGATTCGGGTCACCACTCTCTTAGCCACCCGATTTCTGAGTTGAATTTGACTTGTAGCATGTCTCCCAGTACGAAATTTATATTGTTCGAGTGAACATGTCACCTCTTCCTAACATGATCCCTTTCCCAATTTTATCAGTAAAATGTAAGAAGTAATCTCCTCCACTTGTCATGAATAGTTATCAATGTGTCAAACATGTCACGAGATCCTTAGGGGCTGTCCACAAATCATAAGCACGATGCAAAGTAACTAAAAACATAACTAAGTGTCGAGGAATTAGAGATGTCCTGCCAGATGGGTCGGACCGGACAGGACCGGACGCGAGTCACGCGACCGAACCGGAACTTTTAGTCGGTTAGGTTAGACCGACCCAGCCAACGGCTTCCCCTCCTCTTCCTCCCGCCCAGGGCCTCAATTCTCCTCGCCTCTGTTCTTTGAGAGCGCTCCGCCCCTCCCGTCTCGCCGAGAGCTGCTTCTCCGCTCGACTACGCCGTCTGGTCGCGGTCGTCGCTCGCGCTCTCCGGGCTTCGTGGCTGCTCCTCCGCCATGGAGATGGACTACGCCAGACTTCGTCGCAGGTTTGCAATTTCGTGTGCTTCTTGAACCATACCGGCCGGATTGATTTCGTTTCCCGATTTCGGTTCGCGTTAGCACATGGATTCGCGTGTTTCCTCTCTTAGAGTAGTTCTTGACATCATTGCGCGCGGATTACTCGGTTTGTCCATCGTTTCCTGTTCTTTTGACCCGATTCTTGAAAGATTTCGGTGCCTGTTCTTGGATTGGCGAGGGCGCCTGGTTTGTATCTCTTGTACTTGCTGCAAGGATTGGCGAGGGCGCCTGGTTTGTATCTCTTGTACTTGCTTGTTTCTGCGGTACTTTTCCCCCTCGTTTTCTCTCCTCCCCGTTGCTGCTGCGCTGGGTGCAGAGCGGGATTCCTGGTCAATATGCGAATTTGGGGATCTCGCATGTGAGGTGCGTTCTAGTATGGGGATTGGCCGTAGCTCTCGTCAGATATGCTTCTTGATTGATTTGGAACAGGAGCAGGGATGCGGATAGTTAGGCACCATAACTAGCTGGAATGCATGTGGATTTGCCATTTTGGAGTCATTGATGGAAAACGACCTGCTTTGGGTTTTCCAGGAGCAGAGACAAAACCCAGGCGTCCATGGCGGCACTTTTGCTGGACTAGGCTAGCCAACTCCCAAAACGTCCACTATATTTTGTGTATTGGTGCCTGGACTCTCATGGCATTTCCAGCCTTGTTTGCACCTATAAGAGAACTGCTATAAGTTGTGGTCAATTGGCTGAGATCAGCCACAAAGTTGTTTGTTATATGTCTGCTGTTCTAGGTTCTATTCATTTATGAAGTGTCTTTCTTTTTAATTGTGCTAGATAAAATTGCTCAAAGGATCTGAAATTTGTAAATATTGCTTATGCTATTGTGCCATTCCATTTCACTTTGCCCGATTACATCTGATATTTTTGTCTCTAACTCCTAGGCTCCTAGCTCAGTAGTAAAATTCAGTAGTCAATACTTGATCAATCTTACCTAGCCTTGAATTGAATTTGTTTTTGATTATCTATTCTTTTATACATGCGCTTTGGAGGCTTCAACTACTGTTAATCGGTGTGTTAATGTCTCCAACATTTATATTACTGGTACATGCTGTGTGCATGATTTTACATAGATGCTTTGTCGAAGCTTTTCTTCTATAAGTCGAGCGAGTAATCTTTTCTGACATTACGTTGTCTGTTCATTCATATTTTGTTTTTGTCCACTGCAGGAGCACGCTTCGCGGCTACGCAGACCTCCCTCTGCATATATTGCTTTGCATATTTAGGAACCTGCCAAATCGCCTGCATGCATCTCAGGTCTGTGCATCTTGGCGGCGAGCTATTGTCATGGATACTCAGCCAGTACTTCTCAGGCCTGTTCTTACCAGACTTCCAGGTGATGAGTTGCCATCTTCTCCAGTGAGCATGGAGATTTTGGTGCCCACTGGTTGTAGACCATGTGGCACTGTCCTACTTTCTAGTGTGGAAGCGGGCAGGCCTGGCTGGTACCGTT
>LAPY01001537.1:10377-25637 GCA_000970635.1 Eragrostis tef
AAAAAAAAAAGATAGAAGCAATTAATTAACAGATAAGGGTTTAACGTTCCAAGTTTGAGTACGGGTTGGCCAGGTAACGAGAGCTGGCGCGGCGCCAACGAACACGTGAAGAACAAGAAGTCCGTGGTCATTCAAGCACCGACGGCTATAGCTAAGCTGCAACTCCCAACCAAGATTCTCGAACTTTATTACCTTTCCAGCCGGTAATCTTTCTCGACGCCGGCGGCTGGATAACCGACGGCTGGAGTATCTCTAGCCTTTTCTTGAGAGCGAGAGAGGAAAAGAATACTGCAAACTATGGGGATTGTCGCTGTCAAGCTAGTGCAAAGCTTCTGGATTACCAACCAGCTAATAAGGTTGCACCGGAAGGGTATGGCCGCCTCATGGGATGGATGGAAGCTTCTTTCCCGTTCTGATGTTCTGTACGTGTGCGGCACGCGGTGATGCGAACAAAGTGCAATGGTTTGACCCGGGTGATGCCGTGATGGTGAACGTACGCGGAGCGGAGCAGGACGATTTGGACTCGCGCAACGCGGGACCGAGAGCTTGAGCTGCTGCAGGGGGCGGGCGCCCGCGTGTTGAGACGACGTGCGCGGGGGGCTGGATGCTTCCTGCTGCGTGTTGCCATGGCGTCCTTGTATGACGTATGTAAAAGCGGCGAAGCTCTGGTCTTCTTTCGAACATGCGGATTCTGGAATACTGTTCTTCCACCGAGTTCGACGCCCTGCCAGGTGAAAGCAACAGTCCTTGTTTATGTTTGGAGAAGCAGCGAGATTGTAACGATCGGATAAAACTCGTTCAGAAGCAAATAGCCGTTGGAAGATGTGTAATTTGTGAAAGTCTTGAACTCGAGGTCACGAGCAGCGCCTTTTTGAGACGAATCAATCACGAATGTTCACGGAGTCAACGAAATGCTCCCGGCCCGGCTGTCGGAAAGCCCAAGCACGGAGAATTTGCCCCAACAATGACAGTGGCGTCCACCTCCCGAGCAGGCCCCTGCGAACCATAGGCCCTCCATATATGGGCCTGCAAACGTATAACATTGTCAGCCCATCCCAACTTTAACCAACAAGTCCGATTCTTTTGTTGTCTTAATTGAGAATATGGGCTGTCACCGCCCAGCCCACCTGAAACCCGTGCTCGACTCCGCTCCCCCGAAAGCACATCGTCTCCGTCCTCCTCGCACCAGGCCGCCGCCCGCGCCACCACGGCCACCGTTCGCACCTCGCCAGCTCCGCTGCCGCCTTGTGCGTGACTCAAAAGGTGACTCTCCCGTGCCGGTTTCTGTACCCCTTTTTGTTCCTCAATCGATCTTCGGCCCCGGGAACCACGCGGTTGAGCGTCCACCTCCCGAGCAGGCCCCTGCGAACCATAGGCCCTCCATATATGGGCCTGCAAACGTATAACATTGTCAGCCCATCCCAACTTTAACCAACAAGTCCGATTCTTTTGTTGTCTTAATTGAGAATATGGGCTGTCACCGCCCAGCCCACCTGAAACCCGTGCTCGACTCCGCTCCCCCGAAAGCACATCGTCTCCGTCCTCCTCGCACCAGGCCGCCGCCCGCGCCACCACGGCCACCGTTCGCACCTCGCCGGCTCTGCCGCCGCCTTGTGCGCGACTCAACAGGGGACTCTCCCGCGCCGGTTTCTGTACCCCTTTCTGTTCTTCAATCGATCACCGGCCTCGGGAACCACGCGGTTGCGCGAGCGCTCGGGCGTGGAGAACGCCCGTTGCGCCGCGGGTTACGTTCAGTTGCTCTTCTCAGCGTTTTAGCCTCAGCTGTTGGGCTCTTGCCTCTTGCGGCCTCCGCCAAGTTTCCAAGCTCTTCTCGATCGGTAGGCTAAGGTTCTTTTAGGTCGGCGGCGGCGGCGTGTGGGTAAGGTCTCCTGACTTTGTCGTCGTGTCCAATTCTCGGTGAGCGCTGGGAGCGTTTAGTCTGTCAGGGCACGTCTGGAGGTAGTATGCTAGGCCAGCATTGAAATAGCAATGGGATTTGTGAACCCGACAAGCTTGCGCCTGCAAATTTGCTTTGTGCAGGCTGTTCTGTTGGTTTTGGTTTCTTTCGGTGTTGATGTCTTGATAATACAGAAATATTACTGCTCTGCTTACCTTCTAGTGGGGTTGAATTGCACAACTAGATGATAGATACTGGTATGGTGGTTAGGAATCTGGCATTGAATTGAATCGTGATAGCTTTAAGCTGTTTTTTGGTTTTGTTTGGGCTCTTGAGACACTGATCCAGTGATATGTAATGTGTTTGTTTGGTCCAGATTTCCTAGTTTATTATGTTAACAACCATGATCTGTTTTCCCTGAAATTTGAACCGTTTGTTGCTTTTGTGTTTCGAATCTGCAGAGTAGAATGAGACGGCAGGGACAATACGGCGACGCTGATATCAACTCCATGGTTGCTGCACAGTTGCATCACTACCAAGCACAGCAAAGGGTACAGCAACATCCTGATAATAGCTATCCTGGAAGAGATTCGGCTCAAGCTTCAGGGGAGCGTCAGTACGCCGCCCCGAAGGTGAGACAGAGCCAATGGGATCGAGGCGGACCAAACGTTCAAAGCCAAGTTCCATCATATTCGTACAATGAAGGTATGCACTGCTGCTTGTAATTTGATTCTTCATTTTTTTTTGGGGGGGGGGGGGGGGGGGGGGGACACCTTGTATGTTGGCATTTTGCAATGGAGGGACTGAGGGAGTTGCTGTATAGTTAGGTCAGAATTCAAGAGGATGTAAACTACTGTTTATTAGTTATAGTTCTGTAGCATTATGCTGACTGTTAATGATGCAGGCCGAGGTGCTGAGGGTGCAAAAACTTTTTACGATGGCCAGAGATCTGATCTGAAGGTTGGTATAGAAAAGCAGCCCAGCAAGGAATCAAGGGACCAGTCTCGTATTGACAGGACTGAAAAAAGATATGAGGATTATAATCTTCCTCGGACCTTTGATGGTCTTGAGCAAAGTTTTCATGAAGAAATTATGATGCTATCCAAGGAACTGCATGATGCGGAGGATGCTGAAAATTCCAGGCACATCGAGGTATGCCAAATACTTTCTTCTTTCCTAGATTAAATATAGCATGATTCTGCCCTGTGCCAAATACTATTATGCAGTATACACTATTAGCTATTAGCAGGTTTTTTTATCCATTTCTTACAAGGATCTGGTATCGTTTTCTTGGTATGTCCTCTGCTATCAAGGCAGTATTCACTGTTATGTGATATACACTATTGTGCAGTATTCCGTCCGTTCACTTTTATTTGACGTTGGTTAGCTTAATTCTGACCAATGACCAATGTCAAGTGAAAATGAACAAAGGGAGTATGCACTATTAGCTATTAGCGAGAGGTCCTTTATCCATTTCTTCCAAGGCTTTAGTATAATTTTCTTGGCATTTCTCTGTTTTCCAGAATTGACTTCGCAAAATGATTAACCATTTGAGGGAAACAAATGCACTTATGCATGTTGGTAAACTAATTGATTTATGCTGTCGGTTTTGCTTCTTGCATCTTCATGGTCTGTTAGTTTCATGCATATTCTCATTAAGCATGCCGATATTAACAGCTTAGATTCATAGTAGTTTGTATTAGTAACTGTTTACAACAAATCTAAGAAGATACATCGTTCAATTCTTTGTTCTACAACTACGAGTGATACCTGAATACATATGTATGAATGTTGAAAATCAAAGAATGTATCCCCACGTCTCCTGCGTGTTTCGGGGGGTGGGGGGGAGGGGGGAGATCGAAGAATCATGATGGTGCATCCATAGTAATTAAGCATGATTAACATACTAAATTGAAATATTGTGATCTGCCCTTTTGCACTATATAAGATTGCCCGTATCCATTGATTTTGTCCTTTATTTGTGTGAACATGCTTGTATCGTAGTGACGAAGCTCCCAGCTGAGGAGCAGCCAACTTGGGCTCAAACCCAGGTTTTGATCCCAAAAGTCCCCAGCTGGGAGAGGCATGCTTCACACGTGACTATGTGAGGTTGAGAGTGCCCGGTTGCGCTCTGTGTTGATGCGTTTTTCTGGACTTAATATGTCGTGCCTGCAGAGTATGGTCATGGGGATTACAATTAGCGGTTGTTTGCTTTCCATTTTAGTTGTGGCGCGTGTGCTTCAGTTCATGTAATGTGATCGTGCATTTTTTTTATGCATTTTGCTGATAGAAAATGGCGTCGAGAAGCTTAGAGGCACTAATTTCCTTTTCTAGTAGAAGGAGATCCTGCTGATTATCAGCATTATGGGCATGGGTCATACTCTTTGTTTGGACAAGTCTGTTGAGCCGGTAGCAGAAGGGGATGATGCACAACTACTTATCAGCAGGAAAAGACTCTGTGGGAGTGTTCTGACCGGATTGCACTTATGATCATGGACCACTTCGTTAATCCTTCTATCAGGGGTGCTCTTCCTAAGGGCTTGATTGAGTGCTACAGAATTTTTTAGGTGAATTCTTTAGCCTAAATGATAATCATGTGATGAATGTGTGCAATGTTTCCAATAAGCAAAAGAAAAGTCTAAGTAATGAGACATTATCAAAGTTACCTCACTGTCACGAACCCATATTTTAAAGGGGAGAATAGACCGTCTCAATGGAAAAAGGTAATCCAATCATTTGACTTCTCTGATTTAGATCACTGTATTGATTGTATTAAAGGAAAATTCATAAACAGATTAAGAAAGATGGAGTGACACGTAGTTCAGGAGTCTTGGAAATAATTCACATCGACATATCAATACAGTGGTCTAAGTCAGAGATGTCTAATGGCTGGACTATCTCTCCTCTCTTAATGAGACGCTCCATTTTGCCATTCGAAATATGGCCTTAACGACAAAGCCATAATTTCAATGAAGTCTCATTACTTAGTCTACTCTTGCGTATTTTGGAAACATCGCACATATTCATCACAAGATTATCATTTATGCACAACATGAGGAGTTTGTCTTGTCTCAAAGAAAGACCAACACAATCATTATTAAACATAATTAATCACTTTTTTACCAAAGTTACAACCAACCCCATTATCATCTAATTATGAGACCGAAATTAAATTTCTCTTCATGGATGGTACATAAAGAAAATTAATCAAATGAAGAACGAAGCCACTAGGGAGAACTAAATGGAGGGTCCCAATGGCTTCAACTTGTATCTAATGTCCATCAGCCACTCTTAACTTCTCTCGCCTCTTCGGAGCGTCCGAACGGTAAGAAATCCCTTCGAGGAATTAGTAACGTACTAACGTGTATCGTGGCAGCAGAGTCGACCCACCATGTATTTGAGGAGAAATAAGTAAATAAGCACTTATCTACAAACAAAATACGCCATCATTCCCCTTCATGGCGAGCCATGCCCGTACAATCCCTCTGAATGTGCCCATTCTTCTTGCAGAATTTGCACTCAGGACCATCTCCCCCTTGGAGTCATCTTCCTGAGCATCATAAGATTTCTTACCCTTTCCCTTCTTGGCATGATGAAGTAACCTTACATCCATACTTGTTTGTTCCATGGTTCTTCTTGAGGTCTTGTAGAATGAGATTGACATAGTCCTTATTCTCAGTCATCGACCTCTCTTCTTACTAGCTGCATTTCGCAACAAGCTCAGCCAGTATCCACTTATTATCATTTCCATTGTAGTTAATCATGAAGGCACCAAAGACTGATGGAAGTAACACCATTACGTAGTGAACAAGTTAGTCATCAGGAAGAGCCATGTTCAAGTCATTTAGCTTCACAGCGGCATCAATCGACCGGACAATGTCCTATCTAACACTTCCTTGGCCATCATACTTAGCATACATCATCATAGTCATAAGCATGCTAGCATTTGCCTTAGAAGACCCCTGGAAGTGTTCCTCCACCTTAATAAGGAATTCTTTAGCTCTCTTCATGTCCTCAGGAAGAGCTCCCCTAATAGCAGGTTTAACAGAGTGGTCCATGATCATAAGTGCACTCCCACACACCCTTTTCCTGCAGACAAGTATTAGCTGTGCGAGAAGCAAGGGTGGTGTGATTATCCCCTTCTGCTACCGGCTCAACGAGCTTATCCAGACGGAGAGAGTGATCCATGTTCATAATGCTGTGAATCAACAGGATCTCCTTCCATGAAAGGAAATTGGTGCCTCCAAGCTTCTCAACGCCATTCATGTAAATGATGGTTACTTGATGATGTTGGAGGGAGTTGTGGCTGAAATTAAAAATACGATGTCATTAGAATCATCATAAATAAGATAAAACATGTAATTGATCTATGCTGGCTTGATTAAGAACATGCTCATGAATTAATTGGGGTAGAAATGAAATAACTATTAGGACGACAATCAGGAGATTTTGGACTAATTAACTACTATGAACAGTAAAGATGTGAGACTAGGGTAAACATCAGTAAGTCACATCAATGCATACAGATCCGAGGTCAATTAGCGTAATCCAGGGTTTAGGATCTAGGCTAGGCTGGCTCATGATACCAAATGATTGGAAAGATTGATTGCAGACATGATGATCTACTAGACTAGAATCATAAACACTTAGAATTACGCAGAATTAGGACTCACATTCCCCAGGAATTGAGCTGCTAGCCATTGCCATCGGTGATGTGCATGTAGTCGCAGCAGTAGCACGAAGTAGTTGATCGCGTGGTGGGAACTGTCGACTGTCAGGGCTCTAGCAGCACTGGCCGGCTAATGGGGTCCTTGTTGGCGTTGGAGCTGTTGACGGCGAATGATGGCGGCCTTCAGATCGCTCCAGTGCCCTCTAGACCGGTAGAGAGGAAATGCAGGGGGTGGGTTAGCTCATGGTGCGTTGGTACGCGTGAGAATGCCATGAACGCCCCTTTTTATATTGCGTTGCACGATCTAAGGCCGCAACCAAATTCGGTTGCGCCTCCGATCTTGGCGCGTGATTTTAGGATCCGTCTGATAGTTTCCTTTTGTGTAGCCTTTCCTTTTATTTATTTCCATAATTTTAGCATATCATTTTCTTAACAGCTGCCTGGTGTGTGTTTCTGTTGGGTTGGGTTTTGCGTTGTAACTCTTTATTTCCTCCTTTAATGAAATGACACACGACCCTCCTGCTGCTCAAGTTTTAAAAGCATTATTTGTGCTTTGGATTCTGCATGTTCGACCGTGTTTCACATGCCTTTCTAATATGCAACATTTAAACTCTCTACAACGGAAGTGACCATAACGGTGTTGCGAAGTCACTCTCACAGCACTGTGAAGTTGTTGTACATGATTGAGCATTTTGTTCCTAGCATTATAGTGGTTCTAATTTTTCAGTAGCTCTATAAAGTAGTTAAACCAAGATTACTGTCGCTTATGTCTTCTAATGTCCATCTGCAGAGATTGAAGGAGATCAATGCCCAGCACCAGGAGAAACTATTAGCACTTCGAGCTCGCCAAGCAACCTATAGAGAGGAATTCTTGCACAAGGAATCTCTGGCTCACCAGCAGCAATATCAGCAGGCCAGCGTGAGCCATTATGCAAATAATGCCGTGCCTGGGGAGCAGCATGGTTATCATCCGACAGCAGTAGCCCCTTCCCCTGTTGCTGCTGGTGCTGCTTATGGAGAGGCTCATCGGGGGTATGCCTCTGCCCAATACGAATCCTTTGGTGATCGTCCAGATTACCCAGAGTTCCATGGTGGGGGCAGAGGTCGTGGTCGTGGTACTGAGCACCGTAGCCAGTACCCAGGCGGTCGTGCTTATAATTCTGGTGGCCGGCGATTCTAAAGATGCTTACAAGTCAACAATCAGTCTTTGTGGTCTCGTCACCTGATCTCAGTTTGGCGTGCTGTATTTGGCACAGATTCAAACAGAAGCTTGGAAACCTAAATAGCCATACAGCCTGTTCTACGGCTACTCGTGGCCACCAGAGTTCCTCCTGCTTGTAATTTGTAGAGGAAGGAGAGAATTGTATACCATTACCCTGTTGTGTTTGTCTCTGTTATCCATTCATGTTTATTATTTTTGAAGCAATAAAATTTTATGTTCTTTTTAGTTTTGAACTGACAAAAACTAGCGTGTAACCATTAACAGCTTTGAATTTGATTTTCCGCTTTGTTATGCAATGTATGCGTTGTTTGACATAGTTCGCTATTACCTGACAATTCTTCAGAGAAGCAGTTCAAGGAAGAAAGTACCAAGTGGAAAAGTGGGACAATAGATTAGTGTCTGGCTTGTGATACAACGCTGATGTAATGCTAAGATATACAAGTGGAAAACAAGTTGCAACAGAGAAACAACTAGCTGTACACAAGGCGAGATATGGTATACATTTCTCTTCAAAAACTAGTTCAGCTCCTCAAAATCTTCGTCAGATCACTGTTACTCCGTTGAGGTATAACAAGAGGAGGATGCGCAAAGAGGTATGGACATCAGTAACCAGCAATTCTCCTACTTGCCAGTTTTCAGAGCACCCTTCGACACTTGAAGCCCTTCTAACACCGTCACAACCTGATCCATGCCTGGCCTGCATCGTGCGTCCATAGAAAGGCATTGCAGTGCAAGGGCTGCCGTCTTCTGTGCTGCAGGAAGCGAATACTGAGAGTTCAACCGCGAGTCCATGATATGGATGACCCTCCTCTTGTTGTTGATGTAAGGTCTAGCCCACTCCACCAGGTTGTGCTGGCCAGGCGGGCGGTTCTTGTCTAGAGCCCGCTGTCCAGATAGCAACTCCAGAAGAACAACACCGTAGCTGTACACATCGCTCTTTGTGGTCAAATGGCCTGCACACCACGAGGGTAAAAAATATTAGTTACCGTCGATTAGGGACATGAAAATCATTGCTGACTTTACCATTAGAGCACATGCACAATTTTATGGAACAAAGAACAGGATGCAAACAATTGAGTAATCAGAACCTGTGTGTTGACTTGAGTATTACTAGTGGCAAAGGTTTGCACAACAATTTTCTGATTTCATGGTAGTTCGTGCATGAAACCAGCTGGAGAGTCTATATTCTTTTTGGGCCTAACCAAAGGTATGGAAAGCATAAAGTACTATTCAAGCAGCATAATGCACCGCCTCGATGTTTTCCCCTTTACAGGATGGCATACATCATACAGTTCATCCTTTGGGTATTCAAATCATAAACGTCACATGAGCCAAATAGCAAATGTCAATCTAGAAGGTACTGTTGTATAGTGACATTTTCAACCTTCTTTGATGATGAGAATTATTTAGGTCCCCATGATATGTGTTGCTTTAAACAAAAGGCACATCTAAGAACAGTGGAGAAATATACCATATAAAACAACATGAATCTAACACAAACGGTACACACAAGGCTTGTCTTTCTATGCAGATTATTTTTCTCCACTACCCATAGAAGATTTTTTTTTCTCCCACTACAGACTACGGAGATGTCTTGCATAGCCGCTGTTATCTGGCTTATCAGGGAATTTTGTTGGAAAAACCTTGGTACATTTCTTTAACGTGATATCTGAGCTATGATATTTATGTTACAAAGATTGAGCCTTCTGAACAATAAGAAATTAACGTCCTCTCTGTCCTTGTCAGAACAAAATTTGTAAATACCTCTTAAAAATTACCTGTCGCAAGATACTCTGGGGCAGCATATCCCTGCGTCCCCATGACCCTGGTAGATACATGGCTCTTATCACCACTTGGACTATCTTTTGCCAAACCGAAATCAGACAATTTTGCATTGTAATCCTGTAAAAAGGCAAGATATACAAATCTTGAGATCAATATATATACATTTGACTTGCACATATAGTGTAAAAAAGTCTGGTATGCAGGCACACCGAGTCAAGAAGAATATTGGAGGTCTTGAAATCCCGGTAAATAACTTTAGCCTGATCTCCGTGCAGGAAAGCAAGGCCTCTGGCAGCCTCGAGCGCAACCTTCATCCTTAAATTCCATGAAAGTGGTTGGAAGTGCGACCCCCCTGCGATGTTACAGTGTTTAACTCCCTTTTCATAAAGAAAGAAGCCGAGAATGGACTGGCAGGGAAAAAAACTTAGAGAGCTTACTCCTGAAAAGATGATGTTCCAAGCTGCCTCTTTGCATGTACTCGTATACAAGAAGCCGTTGTTCATCCTCCAAGCAGTACCCGATGAGTTTCACAAGATTAGGGTGGGTTAACTGCCCCAGGAAATTGACCTCAGCCTACAAAAGTTATTGCATAAACAAATTAAAACAACCTGTCTTACTGAAAATTCAGACTTCAAATCATCTTAGGTTCAGTAAAGGCACCAACCAGCCACTCCCTGTGTCCTTGGAAACTGTCGAGCTTGAGCTTCTTCACCGCGACAATCATCCCGGTGCCGGGCTTGACGGGCGAGAGAGTGCGCTCATCCATCCATCCCTTGAACACCGACCCAAAGCCACCCTCCCCGAGCAGGCTGTCCGGTCGGAAGTTCCTCGTGGATCCTTTCAGCTCGCTGTAGGAGAACTTCCGAACATTTGACGACTCCAGAATCTCTGTTTCGGTACGAGGAGTCGGTGGCACCGACGACGAAGAACCAGACGTCTTGGTGCCGAAGGTGCTGCTGTCGGTTGCATTCTTGCTGCTGTTCTTGGAACCGGTCCCTGGATTACAAGCATCTACACACTTAGCAAAGAATTCTACTCCCTTCACTTAAAAATAGTGCTACTGGTTGCGACCCAATGATCCAAATTGGACCACTAAATTGTTTTCTTGCCGGGAAAAAAATATCACAATTTAATCTAACCAAGATCGACTATCCTCTTTTCTTTCCAAGTGCAACAGAAGGCCCATTCCCTATAATCAAAACAAAACGAAGAACTGCAGCATGGAAAGATGCCTGGTTGTTTACAAGCCGACGCAACCAAGAAGCGAGCTTCGTACCTGACGAATTGGGGGCACTGAAGGACGGGTTGATCTCGGCGTTCCCCTGCACGCCGGCGCAGTTCCCCATCAGGAACAAAGATATGCCCGCTCTAACTCCCTGCTGGGATTCGCCGAAACCGAGCTCCTGGCTGCGCGGCAGTGAGGGAGCCCGAAGCAGAACCCGTGGGTTTATTTGGCTTGTGGTGGCGGTGTCATTCGATTCATTCCTTCCCTGCTCCGCTGGGTTGCAAGAAGATGTGTATCATTGCTGGCTGCCTGCGAGCGAGGGTGGTGGGAGGAGTGGGGTCAGTCAGCTCATTAATGGACGGGCAAGCCGCCTTTCCCAGTCTCGCACTTCTCTTTTCTATACTCTCTCCTCTCTTTTTTTTTTCCTTCCATGCGTTTCGCCTGTTTTAACTTCACTGTATTCTATCGAGTCCGGGATGTGTCTCCATCAGTTCGAATATATGGCTTCCTTGAGAATGAACCTAGCTCCCGTCCTCTCCAAATGAAAAGAGAGCCGTACTCAAGCTGTTTTTAGTAAAACTCACACGTTAAAAATGGCCCTAAAAGATAATAAAATTGTCTTATTTGCTTTCAAATACGGTTTTTGATGGCCAGACACCGCTGGAGAGTGGTCTTCACTTAAGCTGGCGAACTTTTATGATTGTATATATAGCTGAATGTGATGGACATTTTAGTATTGCATATATTCTTACGTGAATTAACATTAGATAGTTGGACTTGAAATGATCTGGTTTTTTGTTCCAAACTATGTTATAATGCAACAGGGACAACTAAGCTACTTGACTCTAAATTTGGGTGCTAAAGATGGTTAGCTAACATGACCTTGATCTTAGCTGCAATTGCTTCATTCCTTAGCACCGATGTCATGTTAACACCATGGCTGCGTCCCTTAGCTCATTTCTCTCTTTAGCTTCACCTTAGCAAATGCACATGCTCTCATATCTAGTTGCGACCTACTTATGCCGAAAATCCCTCAAAAAAAAAAGAAAGCAACCTTAATGTTTTAGGATTTGGTCGTGTACGATAGTACACGCTGGTTGTCAGTACAACACTCTTTTCGCTTTAAAATGATGCTCTCGTTGCAACATCCAACAATACGCAATCATTTATCCAACCAAAATATACTAAACTATAGTACGAACCGCAAAAAATTGTGTGAAACAGCAGGGTATAGCTACCACCGGGCCCCGCCGGCACTGCAGCTGTGTTGACCGGAGCAGCTACGGTGCAAATGGTGGCGGTGGTTGGATCCTGCAAGCGCATGCCATTGACACGGATGGCTCCGGCCGGCTAATCAGATCGCCGCAACCTCTTCGCTGTGCTTGCCACTATGCATGGCTCGAGCTGCGCATCTCTATCTCGTCAGTGCTCGGCGCATTGACCTATAGTCTCCTAGTAACAAATAAACGAAGCGCGAGAAAGTCGCCGGAGAGAATGGTAAATGGTGACGCAGCTCGGTGGGGGCAAAGCGATTAATCCTAATCACAACTTGGCCATGGCGCCACGGATTGGCTGGGAATTTTAGGACGTCGCTTTCCCCCGCGCGGGAGAGAAAAAGTCCATTGCGGTTGCGGTGGTGGCCACGCACGTAAACGTTAGTCCAACGGCCTCGCGCATATGGATTGACACCCGATCACCTGTTTCTCCGCGGATTATTGTATGGAGAGATCAAGGAACGTGTTTGTATGTGTGCGTGATGGATACGCCTGCCGGTAAGTGGCGTTCGTTCGCGTGTTTGTTTGGGTAATTAATAAGCATCGACATGTGCGTTTATGGCATTGTTTCTGAACTAACGACAGATAACTGCAGGTATGCTACTACTTGTAGTACTAGATTCTTGCTTCCAGCTGCTAGTTCGTGTAGGTAAGATTGATTCAGTTGGCGACAGCTGCTGATTGCTGTGCCCAAATTAAGTTCGTCGCCGACGGCGTGTCTAACGATCTCTTCGCAGAGGCTCTTGTCATCATCGTGCAGGATTTTTGTAGGACTCCAAATGAGAACTTTGTGAAGGAAGGAAGGAAGGAAGGAAAGCTTAGCCTCACAATAACGCAAAGACGCAGGGATTATTATACGACGTTAACTTAAATAAAGCACCCATGTCCTGTCCACGAGACTGGAATTGTGAAAGACCCGGAACAGCTGTGGAGTACTAGTAACATCACAACTTGCAGCGTCGTCGCCGGAAGGCCACACAGCACAGCGCACATGTAGCAGAGCAGCATCAGCCCGGACCGGAAACCCGACTGAAAAGGACAGGAATTAACTCGTGTGGCGCGCCCACCTACTGGAGTAGAGCAGAGCCGGGGAGCAGGGGGTAACGACCGGTGCGCCATTGCTCCGGCTGCAGGTTCCTGTCGTCGATCGATCGATCGTGGAGATGCATGCATTTGCAGATCGGCCTCCTTGCCTGTCCTCTTCTGCTAGATCGATCCGGCCCTGGGCGCCCGGGCAACTGGCCGGGTCAAGATGGTCTCGCGTCCGCCGCTGGGACGCAGCGCAGCCACAAGCGTGCCATGTCAAGAAAATTCTTCTGCTGCTGGTTCGGCGCGGCTGGTACGGTACGGTATACTAGGTTGATTGACTCCTCCTCCCTGGCCGTGCCTGAAATGGACAAGCCGTGCGGCCGAATCATCGCAGCGCTGACGCCCTCGACCGACGCGTGAGTTCGTTGCTGCAACGACGCAAGCATGGAAGATGGAAGTACTCGTTGGGTCGTAGGCGCTTCGTACGCCTGCCTCGTTGGTAGGTGCAGGTCGGTGTTTCTTTACAGAGCAGCAGGACGAAACTGCGTAGAGTACTACTGCTGTGTTCTGAATCTTCTGATGAGCTCCTGATTTCTTTTGCTACCGAACCATGCCGGCAGCACAACGGTTTCGTCATGCCCATCAGCCCATGGCACGAGATGCCGTGCCGCTGAGCCTGTAAAGAGTCTCGTAGTACGTGGCTAGAAGCCTAGAGCTAGCGTGACAACCGGGCCGATTTTGACCCTGGAACGTGCGGCCACTATTAGTGGAAGTGTCGACGGTACATAGAAACGGCGGAGGACGATGGGCGGCGACGCTGACAGTTGGAGTGCGCCAAAATGTTTACCTTCTGGAGAGGGCAGCGCCAATCGTTGACTCGTGTGCTGGTCTTCCACGGCATGCATTCCTTTCCTTTCCTGGACGAAGGGGAAAGAAATGCGAGGCACGGAAATTGGGAAATGCGAACGGTCGGGACTCGGGAAGCATAGAAGCAAGAACTAACTATCTGCTGCGGACCGAAAGCGGGCTTCGCTGTTGGGCCAGCTGATACATGGGAATCCAAAATGATACTGGGCTGACTTGATACAAATAGGCTGTATGGTATGGTATGCTCGAATCAGCCCACAGGTGTGCGCGGCCCGAAACTGCACCAGCAATTCAGGTAGTGATGGACAAATGGGCCGGGTAGCGGGCACGAAGTATGTAATTTTTGGCCCGGCCAAACATGGGATTAAAATTCTTTAATATATTTTGTTTATACGTGTGTAACTACTAACTAATAGTCTTAGCCTAGTGGTAAGTGCATTTTTTTTATGTATGAGCTCTCAAGTTTAATTCTTTTTATCAACGCTTATTTTGCACCATTTAACACTATTCTTTCAAAAAAAAAAGGCTGACATTTGAAACGGGGTGCCGCGTTAAACAGACAGGCCCAGCGTGATTACTCAATTATGTGTCGTGCCACGAGCCGAGGGGGAGCTCGTGCTGTGTCGGCCCAAAAGTAATTACGTTATGTGTCGGCCCGAGATTAAATGGACCAAACCTTTTCTTGCTTGGTTCGTGTCGTGCTGGGCGACCCGTTTGGCCATGACTAACTTCAGGCCCACCATTCGTGCAATTTTTACATTTGGGCCCTTCTAAAAAACATGTTGCTGGATAGACCTTTTGAAAAATATGTGCGAAAATTGACATTTTTGGCGGCGGCGGTGCGCCATATGGCGCCGTTGGTGGCTAGCATGGTGCCACGTCAGCTTTTGAGGGACTGCTACGGCTGCTAAGCCTGCAGTCAAGGTGCCAGATGTTTTGCAGCCGTGTGTGAACATCGCTGCTTTCCGCTCTTGTCCGGTGACTTCCCGCTCAGTAGCCGCCCATGCAACCAAGAGTTGATGCGGCACGTCACGGCCTCTTGTCACGCGGCTAGCCATCAACAGTGCTAGGTGGTGCGGCGCGGCGCGGCGCTGCCAAGAGACTGCATTTTTCATGTGTTTTTTTTTTCCCTAAAACTTTCATTTTTGGACAAGTTTCCAGAAGAAAGCTAAATATGTTGTAAAAAGTTTCAACCGGGGACGCTGCATACTGCATATGGCATACGGAAGTCGAAAGAAGTGGGCCGCCGCCGGCCTTTTCTCAAAAAAAAAAAGACAAAAAACCCACGGAGA
>LAPY01001538.1:27689-40300 GCA_000970635.1 Eragrostis tef
AGGGGACAGGAGCTCACCGGCTTCCCGTCGGCCGCCATCTTCCGGCCGCTGCCGCGCAGGGTGCACGCCGTTAGTAGAAACCCGTTCGTCGTCGCCGCCGCGGGGCAAGGGATAAGCGGCGGCGATGGACGCGGACACGGTTCGGCGACGGTCAGCACTACGGCCGGCGGTAGCCTTTGCCTCGACGCTCCGGCCGCGCTTCCTGCGATGGCACAGTCGCCGCCGCAGTGGGCGCCGCCCGGCGTGTTTGAAGGGCTGTCGGACATCGGGTCGCCGGGGCTCGACTCGGGGCTCGACTCGTTGGCCGGCTAGGCTCGGGGATTCAAGGGTGCCGGCGGATTGTTATTACTTTCTGTTCATGTTTATGTGCATGTATAGACAGGTGTGCTAGCTTGGTCTTTCTCATAGTATGCGCATTTATGCCCAGCAGCTCATGTACACACTTATACACCAGTAATCAGTGTTAGAGTTGCATGCACCAAACCTTCTGGACCAGTAATCAGTTAACTTGAGTTTTGTACTCAAACGTTCTGGACCGCAAAGTGGTTACAGTACGACTAGTCATTCGATCGAGTACTCTGCTGCCGCATGGAACCAACGTGTCTTTTCCTTTCTACTTTTGCTCGGTCGTGTAACCATTGTAGAACATACAAAAATGATAAAACAAGACAGTCACTGACGCGTGGAGATTCATACGACGGCTGGAAATAATTTCATACTAGCAGGAAATGGACTGCTGAAATGAATCTGGCCACATGTACTGCTCCAAAAGTTATCCAATTAAAGAGGAGCACATGAGCCTGAATTGACAGTATGTGCAACTGTCCAGAGCTACTCACGTTGCCAGCGTCCTGTGATCTCTCGATGTAAGCCTCTGCGTATCATGTAGTACTGTAGCGAGTCACGGTCAAGACATTTCACAAAAATCAAACTAGAGTCTCGGTCATGACACTTAACTAGTTTTGGTTGAACATGCAAAGCACCTCTGAATTTCATCACAGTATTGCGTCAGGGGTTGAATTTACCATGGAATTCTTGTTTTGTGTTGAATATCCCATGGAATTCTTGTTTTGTTACTCCGAGGAGCAGAGCGCCAATCATGTTCCTACTTATTACAGGTTCTTTATAAACTAGAAATTGATCTCCGGGGAAGCTTGCATATTGGCAAACCTCATCAACACATTTTTTAATTACTTTGATGACAACTAGGAGAATTTGGTTGGTTTACCAGGAGAACGACAAGAAAACGTTACCCTGATTTGAGCATTTTACTATCGGTTAAGAGATTACATCTCCTCATTAGTCAACAGTAAACGACAATCATAAAAACAAACTGTGATACGTGCAAATCCACATGACAAGCCAGTTTGATAAAATTTACTATTTGACAAGCTCTGTAGTGCAGGCTAGTTCACACATTACACAGAATATTGTTCAGAAACAACCACGCATTCTTTATGCCATTTATTTTCTCATCAGACGAGTAACAGGGAGAGATAGAGGCTTCACTCTGCTCCTAGGAGGGCGAGGAGAATATCCTCCTAGTCTAGTCGTGTCCTTAGCAACAGCGCGCTCCAGTGGCACGCTGTTTCTCTTCTGGTGTGCCTCGATCAGCTTGAGGCAAGGTTTACAAAACCGTCGGGTACCGACCCGTAATCGCGGTTACCGGACTAATCGGTCCAGTCCGATTAGTTCGGTAACCCGGTTTTAAGGTTTGAATTTTGATTTTTTTAAAAAAATTTGAAAAAATTTGAAACAAAAAATATGTAAATAAACTAGAAGGAGGTATGGGCACAGATGAGAATGATCTCACCAGGGTCATTAGTACTACTCGCGCTGAGGTAATTAACTCGACGCCCTGATCTTATGTTTTGAAATAACATTTACTCTTTTTCTTTTAAAAAATAATTGACGCCTTTTACTTTCACACATCGTTTTCATCTAGTTCAAAAAATTTATATAAATATTATCTATTTATTTATAATTCGTTTTATCATTAACTATAATTTCATCATGTCATGTTTGTTTTAGTATTTATACAAATTTTTAAATAAGATGGATGGTTAAACATGATGTTGTAAAGTCAAAAGCGTATGCTATGATTTTTTACTACCTGAAAAGTGAGATGTTTTGATCGTGAAATGCCATGATCACGTTATAATTTATTTTTACCATGTGTTCCGAGTTTGGAAAATGAACAGAAATAAATGGGTCACGTATTCTTTGTAGACCTTGAACACATGTTAAGTTTTAGTTTTACATTAAGTAATTAAAATGAAAAAAAACATGTCATAACTCATAACTAACATCTAGTTGAAATTAACAGTCTACAATCATTTCAAGGTATAAGTTGCCGGTGGGGTATTGTGGCATAGTAGGCCCGTTTAAGGCATGGCAAGGAACGCGACAACTAGTTTCATCTTGTTATTCCGTGTATCCCCAACCAATCTATAACATAATGGATTGACGAAAGGTTGAACGCAATCACCTGGACAGACTACATGTCTTAAACATGTTAAAAATAGCCTTTTGCTCATATTTTGTTATCTTCCTTACAAACCTGGGTTAAAAACAGCATTTTGCTCATAAGGTTCAGACCCCTTACAAATACATGTGCCTACCCCTGACTGCTACTATCTGGCCAGGAGAAAAAGATCAGGGATACATTGCTTTACTCCAGGTATTGGGCCCAAAACTAAATAAAAGTTTGAGGCTTTTTACATCACAATTAGAGCGTAAGCTGTGCTACTGACTAAGCCCGATCACAGGATAAACAGTAAAAATTACTTTCTTTTGTCCTAAAAGGTACCTGATTGAAGTGTTTCTATGGTGTTTTGACTAATCAAGTTTATGTTTACTCTTCGAACAAATCAATTTCATGTGGCATCCATCGTTCCCCCATAAGAAACTGCTTATCAGAAGGATAGAATAGCATGTTCGTTGCCCTGCTTGTGTACAGGTAAGCAGATCTATCCACCTGTGGAATCAAGTCAAACAAAAATACCTTATGTAAATAGCTAAAAAACACAATGTGATGTGGTAATTACCTCATGAGCGAACCGGGAATTTTTGCCCCCGCTCTTCATTATTTGTCCCCACCGCTCATTAAACTGGAGTCAAACAATATATTCAGTTAGAACAACTAACCAAATCATTTAGTATCCAGTGCGAGTGTCACATAAATTAGGAAACTACCTTCTGATTTTGTAGTTTTTCAAGTTCTTCACAATCATGAACCAAATGCTCTTTCTCTTTCTGCAATGTATGTACACATGAAAATTATAAATGACATGGATCTTAGACATGCTTAGCATAAAACAAAAATATTATCACAACTAATATGTTTGAGTTGACTGCATCACTCTGATTGGTAACAGTTGGTGGCTACAAATGCTTAGGGAATGTATATAAGGGCTACCTACCTACAATACCACTTTGAATAACAAAAGTTTTTTTCACTGCCTTCTTGTGAGGGTAACATTCTTGGTCAGCTTAGAATGTCATTGGTAGCCACTAGTGTTTTCCATTTTATCTTTGGTAAAATGTTTTCATACACAGCTAATGTAACAAAGTCAAACTACACGGACTCACCAGCTTGTCTGATAGCCTTTTTTCATGATCCACATGTTTATCCGACCTGGACAAACAAGAGCAATCAATCACAGGTCAACATAAACATTGTCCCTGTTCCTAATTCTAATTCCTGATTCTAGTAACCTATCCAAGATACAAAAATAAATGCTTACTTGCCGCAAATCTGTCATGGATTAATTTCATTCCAAAATGCTAAATAGGAGAAACGCAAGTAAACATGGAACTCAAATATAATAGAAAAATCATTAAAAACACCATTGGCTTACATAGGGATGTCTTGAAGATGATAGATTTCATCATCTATAGCATTTGCTTTCATCCTAAGACGGAGGAGCTCCTGGGTCAAGAAGCGCAAAAATAAAATGCCATGAGAAGCTGAGCATTAATACATAGAATCATGTCTTGCCGTCTTGGACTGCGTGATTATACGGAAAAAGGGGCAAAACCTCAAATATGAGTTAGGCATGAGTCATTATATTTATCATATGCACATTTTTCATGTAAGCAACGCACTGAAGAAAAAGAACCTTTCTTGTAGACCACGACTCTGAAAGAGTATTAACTTCCTCCTCTAGCTCAGGTATAACTTGCATCGTTCTCCAGCCTTGAAAATAATAGCAGCACACAAGGACTTTATATATTGGATAAGAAAAATGGAAAACTTTCATTAAATACTGTCATGGTTCAACCAGAGCATTTGCAAGTTTTATTTCACCTTGTCTGTGCTGGTTCAATTGTTAGGAAAATGACCATACTTAATTAGCATCATTGAGCATTGTTCAATTTTACTAAGTGGTGGTTCCTTATGTTCTACAAAATTGACGCGAGTGATGAAAAGGGAGATCTAGCACAAACTTCATCAGATGCGATGCCCGCAAAAAGGGAATGCAGGAAAGCATCCCAAAGAAAGAAAATGGGTAGAGTGCCTATTATGTATTGCTGTAATAAAATAGGTCAATGCAGGGGTTTGATCTCCTTCATCGTGTCCATAGGTCCTATATAGGAGTGTAGCATTACTCAACGGACATGCTACGCTCGCTCACAAGGGTATCCGCATATCACATTCAGGGCAACTTTTGTGATGTGGTTCGAGGCAAGCTTAACATCTCGTAGGGTACTGGTCAGTTGCCCATTTGTCATTCACAAAGGATGTGGATATGCAAGGATGCCATATCCACACATAAGCCACCACATTTGATCAAGTTTACATTAGATTCTGATTTACAGAAAAAAGAAGTGAATAGTATATACCTTTAGCCCTCTTGCTGCACAACATCACACGATCTATGTTGTGTGTTACATAGAGGACCTACACATAATGGCAAAGATTTATTTTATGTTTTTCCAACATTAGACTGCTCAGGAGACACTCCTCACACTCATCAAATTAGAAAATTTATACAACCAACCAATGTTACTATGAGGGAATCAAGTAATATTCAAGTAAAAATTGAATCTGAACAGGCAGTAATATGCAAGTAAAATTAAATTGCATAATATGGTCATAGAGCAGAGATGATACCATGTGGGAATTAGAGATAGCATGAAGGCGACGCTGAAGATACCGAATGTTTCCTCCCTGGGAAGAAATGTGCCTCAAAATAAATAACAGTTTATTCAATGATATACAAAAGGATGGCATGGAGCTAATTGCGTCGGAGGCCGCTCTGTAGTGATCTCGTGTGGAGGTGTGTTCGGGATGTAAAGATGAGTGCCATCCCGAATTGAGTTAATCTTGTTGTTAGTGCAGGTTCAACTTGTATTCATGCATGTGAGAGTCATAGGTAGAATAGAAAGTCAAGTCCTAGTTGTATACGTAGAGGCATTTGTATACGTCGCCGGCGTCCACGGTGTGGGGCAGCTGTGTCAAAGTCTGAGTCGGCTGCTGTACAAGTCTGAATAGGTTGTCTTAGTCTATATAAGCAAGGCATGAGATTGTGGTGTGCGTGAGAAATAAAAAGAAAGAGGCACTAGTGCCGGTGCCTAAGTTCTGTGCGTACCGCTGCCTCTCTTGTTGATTTTGTCTCTGATCCTGGTGTAGTCCAACATTATTCACAAGATGATTTCTCCTTTTCGCTACTCGGTTGTGTTGAGTTTTGACATACAATTCAGCTGAGGCTGACATTCTTTCTTAACATTTAAGAAAGTTAATTTCCATCTTAATCGCAAGTAGAGTCAACAGATTCTAAGTGTAAAGCTCAAAGTTTTTTGGTCATTCCAGGTGATTATCTATGCCTTTCCTACAGCAAGGAACTACATTCTTGACATCTTCCAATATTGTATATGTTTGTGGTGGGGTATGGAATGGCTGGGGCCAGGCATCCTTGGACCACAAGGAAGGCAAGATCTCCCTTGAACCCTCTGGTTTTGCTGGATTTGGTCCAAGTTGGAACAACGAGGCTCAGAAAAGCCAGTTACTAGGGAAAACTTGGATTCATATCCTACTTAAACAATCCACGTGCCTGCAGTGAACTCGAAACACTCTTAGCAAACATTATCTCTAAAACCAATTTAAGTTAAGACCCAAGTACAGTTCAGCTATTCATTGGCCAAAGCCCATAGCATGGTGATATAGTAACAAACTGGTGCAGAAAAATTGCAAAGCTACAGTGATTTGTGTGCTACAAAAATTGTAATGATACATTCCAATCATGTTTGAATGGAAAAATAAAAGCCTCTGTTTAGATCAGCTATAATATCACAAGGAGACTGCAAACTTTGTCACTATGGTTTTTTGTTGTGGATACAGAAAACCCATATCTAGCTTTGCCAGATCATGTTCCGAAATCATGCTCGTCGATTGCTATGTGCATTAAACAAATTCTTTGATATTGTGTAAGGGTTTGTCTGAAGGTCTTTAAGGCTTTAGTTTATGAATTTTTTGGTAGTAATATGCTGGAGCGTTTCACCTATATATGTGCTATGTATCATACAATTTCTGCTAAAGTGTTGACATAGTGAATCTATGAAGTGCACTGTAAAGTCCTACACTGTAGTATTCAGGTGTGCAACAGTTCTCTTTGGTATCTCTAGACTAAAAGACAACACCCACTGGTTTTCTTGGTTCGAATGCGTGTAGCAATATTGGGCGGTCGCATTAATAATTAGTTCTTTGTATTCCATGAGATAATTTACAACTCTGTCTGATTTAAATCCTTGGTGGCAAACTAGGAGGAACCAGGTGCAATTTAATTAAGAAGAAATAGGCACCCTAGTTTGTGTCGAAGAGGACTAGGTGGTTAGGGTGTACATCCACACTCTTAACCAGCTGGGCCAGTACCTTCTGAAATGGTTCATGATTTCGTGACAAATTATCGTGCCACTTTTGTTATTTCTGCTACCCTGGGACTACAGTTGCAACTGCAACTCTTCTGGTTTATTACTACTCTTAAGTCTCAAATGTCATGTACTTATGAAAGATAATTTTACTACAAACAGCAAATGCAAAATAACATGCAACACATCAACGTCAAGAAATATTTTTTTATATATATTTCCTATCTACAGTGCATGCTAACATAACTTATCACCTATTGCATGCCAGGATTACTGCATGTCTGCATACATTAGGGGGGAAAGGTACCTGGTCCCTCTGAATTTGTTTTGGTTGTTCATCATCTATTGGCAGTTTGTCCATCTTCATGAAAAAATTAGTATATTAGGAAAATATGAAAAAAGAGGCACTTGGATGTACTTGAAGATCAATTTGCTTGCCTGGTAATTATCAAAATTTTGAACACGTCTCGACCTTGAGTGTTGAATCAATCCTGTCATCAGAGAAGAACGTTTGGCTGCAAGAAGAAAACACTACATCAAAGACAAAAGGAAAAGAAAAGAAAGCTGACTGCAAGGGTTTGCTAAAGTCACCAACCTTCCTGTCATGACAACATCGAAATATTGAAGCCATCCCTGATCGTCTTGGCCTTCAAATAGCGATGGTCCGCATACATAGTTCATGACAGCATTAGTATAATCCCAGAGGCTGCACAAACAGCCATATGAAGTTGCGTACATTAGTAATATGAAGTCATTAAAAGTTAGGAAGTATGAAATAGGAAATTTAACATTCCTGCAGTTTTTGCACAGAAGAGTTATAGTCCCATGGGGGCAATATATAGCACAAATGGAATCAAGGAATACAAAAATGCCTCAGCTACGGATAGTACGACATTTTGAGAAGATTATTTGAAAACAATATCAGCATTATGATTCTGAATAAGCATAGAACCATAGAAGGAACAACAGACCTGTCCGTTATAAAAAATGTGTAAGTTCCATTATCCTTGAGTCTCTTAAGCATCTTTGCAAGTAAAACATCCTTTTTTATAAACCTGTAAGATTCAAACTACAAAACTCAGGATCATGAACAAAAATCTATGAAAAACATTGGACAGATTTCAACTGGTACAATGGCTTGAAACTGGTATCGATTGTGTTACATTTGCACATAGTGTGTTATTTGTATTGACATTTGAGCTGTACACACAAAGACAAAATACCTTCAGGTGTGACAAAACAGTGCCAAGAACCAACCAACCACCCACCACCACCACCGCAGATTTGTGTTATAAAAAATTGAACCAAAAAGTACAAGTGATTGATTGGGCCTTTATAAATTTCAATACCTAACTTTTTAGAGCACAGAAGTCTTTTTAAGAATTTCTTTAGCTTGACACTCTTCTATAAACATGGTTTATTTGTTCATTATCATATAAATAAGATTTCATTATAATAGAAAGTCATACAATACACATCTCCAACTGGACAAAAATAGTTGGGAAAACATATGCTTTGATAAACCATTAGCAGTGATGTAAAATGAAATTTATATACTTATGAAAACAGACCATGTGTTTCAATTAGTGGAAGTAAATAATTATAAATTTTAGGCGTAAACATATTGCAATATCTATCACCTAATAAATTCTCAAACATAAAAAAGCAAAAGTTACAAGTGATACCTGCTTAGATCACTCACAACTGATTTCTTCAAAGATCCATCTTTACGACAACATTTGAAAGCATGGTTGACATCTTTATAAATCTTCTGATAACTGTATAAAAAAAGTACCATATCGAAACAGTGTCAATAAAAGTTCAAATACTTTCAGCGAAAAAGGATGTTTTGGATAGAGCATACCTTGTTCCTTCTGGTAAAGCTTCAGGATTGTTATCCTTTAAGTCAACAAGTTGTGCATATAAGAGTGCTATACCCTCAGAAAAAATTGTATCAATTGCCGCATAGTTGGGTTCACTGAAAGGTTCTTGTAGAAGAGTCTTGTCATAAGTTTTCTCATTTTCATCATCTGTCCTGAGAGACATTCCATGGTGTGAAATTTGCACAGAATTGTCCTCATCTACCTAAAATTCCACCACTAAAAATCAGTAAGCTGCTATTTGGATTCAAAGATAGTAGATAAATAAAATATGTTTCATTGTCAGGTTTTGAATATTGATATGAAAATAAAGATCAAAATTAACAATATAAGCAGATTCTACTTTGCTTGGAAAATGGAATGTATGCTACGTTTTAACCTTGATTTCATTTATCAAGAAGTATCTTACTTCTCACCTTCAATATGTTGCCTTTTAGCTTATCAATAATTAATCCTCTCATCATATGCTTCCTGCTATATGCCCATTCCAGTATCTGGTTGATTGAAAACCCATCGATTAAAACAAAAGGAGTGCAGAATAGCAGCCTCCTAAATGTAATGCAGGTAAATAAATTTTGCACATATAATGATATCACATAAACATGACACAAATTATACTCATTGCTCAACCAATATAAGTGAAAATCTGGGTGTAACAGTACAAAACTTTTGCATTAAAATGGATATTTCATTGCTGCAAACTTTTGTTTGAGTAACACTTACTTTTTCTGGGTAATCGCGGTTGTCAACCAAAACTTGTTTTGCTTCAGTATAGATAAGCTCCCCATACGTTTCAAAGTTGTAATTCACTAGAGTACATTCCATGTCAAATCCAATTGCAGTGATCTTGCCCATGTCGATGCTCCTGTTGCAAAATATTTGCCTTCCAAGGGGGGTCTTTTCCGTCTTCTCTGTTTCTGCATAGAGTAACAGTGACGAAACAAATGGTAGCAGTTTATGCAATTAAATAAAATTCAAATTACACACTGATGGTTACATACTCTTAATAGATTTCCTGAACCTTGAAGAAGTGATTCTCTTGCTGCTTTTACTGCTACCATAGTAAATCTCCATGCTCTCCTCATCGAGCTCCTCGTCCTCCTCGTCCTCTGATTGCCTGGTACAAGATGAACTACTCAGTGATCAAGGAACTGAATTTTTGAGAAATTGTTGTGGGCCCTAAAATACATACGATTCTTTTAGTTGATAGTAATCCGCCTCCCAAGTGTAATCACGATCCGCCTGGGCCACATTTGCCTTACTGTTATTTCTGAGCTCATAGAAGATAATAAACCCATGTGATCCACCAACAACTAATACTTCTGTGGCTGTATCCTTAAAAGAGAGAGAGAGAGAGAGAGAGAGAGAGAGAGAGATTGAAGAAAGGTGAGCAAAATATAAAAAGTATGATTATAGGATCCAAACTATAATTTATGGGAGATCAATAAAAGCGTACAGGTGCCCAGCAAAGACATAGTATGTCTGTTCTCCTCCCACCCGGACTAGATATCCAGTGTCTCTCCCAGTCCTCCCAAATGACTCTTCTATACTGTATTATACTGAAATGGTGAAAAGGAATTTTGATATATTCGTCCAAATAGGATCAAAGGACTAAGAAAACTACCTCTCCACGTTTTATTTTCCGAAATACTTCTATGCCTTCATCAGAAAAACTGGCACATATGGTCAAGTCACTGCAAAGCCAAAAAACGCGGGCTCAATATAGCAAGCAAGAAAAAAAGAACGGATTATATGCAACGTACCTTCGCCAGCCTATTGCACGAATGCGCTTGTGTTTGTCTCCGGATCCAGTTTCCAATGCACAAACTTTAACAACCCTGAAAACGGCATCAGTTGCTTTGCATATCAAACTCTGTAATGCAATCCCTGAAAACAGCATCAGTTTTTTTGCTTTTTGTCCCCAAAAGGATGATATAAAATTTATGGGTATAGTCTGCCTCAAGAATCATTTAACACAGCTAATGCAAATGAGATATCTATAGTATCAAACAATTTAAGTCAGCAAATTACTTGTTTTCTGCATCATCCTTGTGTGTGAATCCCCTCAGCTCATAAATATGAATCTTGTTATCGATTCTGCAAAACAGTTAATTAATTAGTTAATTCACCTCAACATCATAATACATATGGTTTTCTGCACATAATAATGAACATACCCTGCAGCAGCAAATAACTTTGCGCGCCTGTAGTGGTCATTTGGGAGGTACGAAGTTGTATATATGTTCACTTCACAATCACTAAAAGATAGTCAAAAGCCAAATGAGATATGAACTTTTATTTAATTTGAAAATACTAAACTTTGAACCATTTTTCTTACACAGAGGAAATTTCATGCCACACATCAGAAGGGTAATCCGAGTACTTGAGAATGGAGAAAATCTGTTGCATATAAATGGTTTAGTCTTATGCCCATTAACTTTATAAGGATGTTCCCCTGTACAAGAGGGAAGTAATCTGCTTTGTCTAGGATAGGGAACACAAAATATATGCTAACGGAAAATTTTGTATCAGAAACGAAATTGTACAAATTTTCTAACGACTCTAGGAGGATTTCAAAGAATTGTTAATTTTGTTAACCTAACCAAATTTCCAAGCCCTGCAGGTTAGGCTGCAAGATGTTTCCATTTAGGACAGATAAGGTGGTTGGATCATAATTGAGCAATGACCTTTGTATTTTCCAAAAATATCAGATCAGACCATATAGCAGCACCAAGAAAGCTTAGTAAGTCATACTTGGCAAGAAGTAAATGCATCGTAAGATATTGTTTGTTGGTCTTAATAAGTCATGTGTTACAAGTAGCAAATGTGTGTTGCAGAATCCTTCTTACTTTGATAGTTTTTGATGCGAAACCTCGAATGAAAAGTAGCGTGAAGCTGGGATGAAACTCCGCAATCATTTCTCGAGCACCACAATCAACTTCCAGTGGAATAGCTTTGAACGGTCGTGTGGAGCTGATCCTTTTGAGAAGTAGCAGTCTGCTCTCTTTCTCTCTCAACCCCACCTACCACATTCCTTCCTCCTGGGTGAAGAGTAACTGCTAGAAACTGACCTTGACTCTCCCATGATAGGGAACGAACACCATCCCCAAAGCAGTCCTGCATTAATGACATGTAAAACATACGCGTGTCTAGTCGGAAAAACAGGAACAAGTACACCTGAAAATAACAAAGCTCAAAATGAAAATAGTAACTGTAAATAACTCACATGATATATTATAGTGGATTTGAAGGATGTGTCTTTATCTGTTGCCTCGACCAACCTGATTACTCCCGTCATCTCCATAAGCAAGTTCAAGGCTATTTTGTCTCCAAGATAAGTGTTTCACTCCACCATCGGATTCCTTCTCAAAAACCACATTCCATAGAAGACCTGCCCCTTGTTTCTTCAAAATTTTTATACCTTGCTCCGTCCCCACTGCAATAAGAATCCCTATTTCACTTGTGGGTTTGGGAAAGTCAGCATAAGCTATAGCGTGCACCATTGGAGGTGCTCCAGAGCTTTCCTCCCCCACTGGCATAGAACGGGAGTAAGGGACAAGGCTGAAATCCATTGTGCCTGGCCAGAGAAAAATTGTCAAAACAGTTAGCGAGGTGTCATCATAGTTTATTTCTGCAAATGTATGTATCGATCGTCCACTCCCCTGCACCTCTATCCTCCGGAAATTCCTACCGCCATATCTATTGCCTGGACATTTGACCTAATTTTGTCAATAGGAAAATGATACAAAAATCACACACCAAATCAAGGTTCCAAATTTAGAATGTAAACAGGAGTTCATCCTGGGGAGACTTGCCCTAAATCAACCTGGGCGACCCGCGCGCAGGGCGAGGGCGCGCGGG
>LAPY01001538.1:98314-112936 GCA_000970635.1 Eragrostis tef
GCGAAGGTCAGGCCGGCGAGCAGGTGGCGCGTGGCGGGAGGCGGCGGCTGCGGCGGAGGGGTGAGTTCGAAGCGGTCGCAGAATGCGCAGGCGTCCGGCGGCGCAGCGCCCTTGAGCCGCAGCCACCGCCGGCGGCGCCGCGCAGCCTCCGCCATGACGATGACCCCGGCAACGGCGATGCCCGCGACGATCCAGACGCGGGGGTTGGAAACGACCGTCCCGCCGCCGCCTGATCCGGCAGGGGAGGCCATGGCCACGCCGGAGGTGTACGGCAGCTAGGGTTTTAGGAGGGTTTTGGAGAGCTCTCGAGAAGCAGCCGGGAGTGGGGAAGAAGAAAGAAAGGAGGGGCGCTTGGTGGGTTCTGCTTCCGCTTTCCTCCTGCTTTGACTTGTTGCGCATTCTCGCCGGGAAATGGTGGCTTAAATAATTATTGTGGGGCCCGATGTCATTGAGATGGATGCTTGGCTCTTCGGAGAACGAGACTTGCTTGTTTTTTTTTTTTTGAGGTGGAGATTTGACAAGAAGACGGGCAGTTCGTTTTCGGTGGGCCTGTCGTGGGCTGAAGAACAGGATTACCTAGCCCGATAAAACGAATCAGATAATGGGCCTACTCTGTTATTTTTTTTCAGTAGTAATAGAAAGAAAGGAAAGGCCTTCATCTTCATGTGTTCTTGCTGACCGACAGTCAATCCACTTGCAATCACTTTCCAAATACATTAGTGAAATTGATAAACTATATCAATAGTGCAGCGGCTGCTAATGATCAATCGTTGAAACTTGTCATGGATCTTCTCAAAACAAGAATAGTGTTTTCTCTGGCCTACAAGCTTTCAGTTCCTGCAGTATATTATTCTGCAATCCAATATAAAAGAAATTCTGACTTTCGCAAACTCGTGTCCTATTCTCGTCCTTCACATAACCCATTTAAAACTAAGCAAGTTGGCATGCTACAGTACTAAGCAATGGGTCTCAAAGTGATAAAAGAAGGCATATTGCGTTTGTCGCACACTAGCACCTCATGATTGTAAGTCAAACTGCAGATGTCACCACTGATACTCTGACGGATTAACCATCATTGACATTGTTAGCGGAGACCTCAGGGGTCAGTACACACTATTTTAATTCTTCGTTAGACAGACAGAAGCTTTATCAAAAACTGGCAGCACCCTTCTCTGAAATGTGACCACAAATGCGACACGTATGTTTATCTGATGAGTCGGTTAACTGAACTGTTGTTGTGTCGAAGCTTGAAAGCAACGACCAACGAGTACATTTGAAGGCTATCATATATTGAAATATTTACATTCATGGCTGTCCTGCAAGCGGGGATTGTTAGGAGATTGTTTCAGTCACTGGCTCCCTGAAACAAGGAAACGGGGCAAACCGCATAAAACTACATGAAAGTGCAACAAATGAAAGTTAGAAGTATTTAAACGCAGCTAAATAATGAAGAAAGTTCTGCCATCCACAAGAGTTAGGTTCGATCTTATGAACACCTGCAGCAATTGGGCTACAGATAGTAGCAGTTGCAGCCAGGACAGTGACTGAATTTGTTAAATAGACAGCAGTTTGCACACTGGGCAGTGTCGACAGCGAGTGAAGCTAGTAGCCGGCAGAATCGCTTTCCTCCTAAGCTGAACATAACAGTTGGGAAAAACTTGCGTCGAGCAATCTGTCCATCCCCAAAGGGCACACGTCTCTGAATGTTACGGGCCTATCTGCATTTCTAGAGCTGTAGGAAAGCAACATGTTAACAACGAGGATGGGGGTAGTCTCTGCGTGCTTTTGAGGGATACGACGACCACAAAATCTGTGAATTTGATGTGATATTGAAATGCCAAAAAAATGGTACGCGAATCAAATATTAATTGACTGTACACAGAATTCATCTCCACATTGTGCTGTAATAGTATATAAGCACATGATGCCTTCTTTTCAGTAATCCCGCAATGCGCGCTACAAAAACAAACGTCTCTAGGCATGGACACTGAAGCTCTTATGTTTTGAACTCGTGTTCAGGACTCCACTAGTGATATGGACAGTGATGCCTCAAGTCACAACTACTAGGGAAGCTGGAGTTGAACTAATCATGAAGGAAAAGTTCCCCTTAACTTCGCCTGTTGTTGTCAATGTTGAAGTAGTGAAGATCGGATGAAATTAGCATCGGATTGCTTGGTCCTACAAGCCTTATATACTATACCATTAGACAGTTGATGGACACAATAATTTACTGAGCTCGTTGATCCCTGATGGATGACTGAGGCATCCCGATCTTCGATACGAGTTTTCAGTCCTCAAAAAATATATATAAGGGGTCAGGTAAAATTCAGGAAAAACAAAATGCAGCGCAATGCCGTCAACCCAGTATACTTCAGTTGAAGATGTGCTGTCTCGTAGTTGATGAAATTTGGGGGAAATCTGGTGCCGTGCACTCTCTAGCGCGCACACACACCACTTCTTCTATTTCACACACATATGCAAATAGGTCCTTTGCTTTTACAACAATTACTTCAACAGAAGTTAACTGTAAGCAAAGTTCAAAACGACGCGGCAAATAAAAGATCTATCTTGAGTCCTGAGGAAGAGAACAAAGTGACAATTGATCTATATTACTGTACTTCATTAACCTGATTGCACCACAGGAAGTACTGAGACATATGGCTTACAAAATTATTATCATAGGGGACAGTTAGAAACCCATGTCCATAAGGAACCATCTTTCAGTTGGACCTAAAGAGCAGACTACCTATCAATGAAGATCGATAACATGCCAAAACCTGCAAGTGGACACAGAGAAGCAGTTTTCTTCATTTTCTAACAGTCTTTGTATGGGACAACAGTTTCAACCTTCGACAAAGTGGCGTCCTCTATTGAGGAGGGGGGAAAGTATCAGAAGATGTCTTGCCTTTCATTTCAGAGAGCAAAGCAACTTTATCTTTCTACTTAGCTTGTTGTCGATGGCAAGTGATGCAATTGCACAGTGTGCAAAGGAACAAGTGGCACAAGACACCAGTTGAGGAAAATTGGGGACCAAGAATCATCCATCTCCTTGTGTTTGTTCCCTTGTGCTGCTCCATCTGGTTCTGTTGCATTGTGCATATACGCGGATGTTTGCCAGGCATCTTCTTTATACATAGGACTAAAGGATGTGCAAACATAGATTTTTTTTCCTACAGCATGTATCCAGTTAAATTCTTTGTAGACGCCTTCAGAATTCAGGTTACCTGATCAAAATACTTGGCAAGTCAGCAATCAGAGACAACAGAGCTATGCAGAATTCAACTCTGATATATGCAGAAGTAGGTGACACGATGCTCTAAGCTTAAATAAAAAGGAGTACATGTGTCTCTACCTATCTCTCAACCAAGGCATTTCGATATCTTTTTGATACACACGAACGCACTCATTGCGGTTAACCTCAAAGCGAGCATGGTCTCAGGCATTTGGCCTGTTCTGACGATGACGAGACTCCTAGCTTCAAGAGTGTCGTGGTGGGCAAAGCTCGTCATCTGCTGAAGGATGTTCCGAATGGGAGCAAATAAAGACTTCGATGTTCTTGGTCGCTGGCTGCACCAACTCTCCCACGCGTGTCAAAGAGGGCGTCATCACTTGAGTGTTCCAGTTTGCATAGTGAAACTACCCTTTCTACTGCCATCTAAAAAAAATGATACAGGTTGGTATTGGAAGCCTCGTGTATTCACTCCGTTGAGTTACCCATTTGTGGCTTTTACAGCTATAATGGTGATGGGGCGACTTGGGTCAATCTGATGTACAAGCGAGTCAGCATTACGGCGATTCATGTGAATTGTCTGGAACTCTGAACTTCCAACTCTTCAAGTTTGGCAGTGCCATAATTTGAAACTTTGAAATTCTAGTTCTGAAATTTGGGGCAATGCCATGATCATAACCTTGAACTTCCAGTTCTAAATCATGGCAGTCTGTGATCGGATAATTTGAAGTCAGAGCCACCGTATCTGAATTTAGCAATGCAATGACCAGATTCTCTGGAAACATACTCTGTCTGTCAATACACGCAGAACTTACCGTCTCTCGCGTCAGGTCTCAACCCACATCTAACTGCTCCTAGATTAGATCCTAGTTGTTCTGCAATAGAGCCCTATGACTTCAGTAATGCATGGACACTCTTTCGACCTGTCTGCTTTTGGCTTTCCTTGTTTTTTAAGCACAACATGGTTGAATTCATCTACCAACAGTCAATCCAGCGTCAGCGAAGATCTCAGCGGATCACCAATAAAAAATAGGAAGCCTATAGGAGAACCAGTTGGTGAGAATTTGAGGCTATCCTTTGTGAGTAGTACCATGCATGACTCATGCACAGATCTAAGAATCTTTAGCTTCTATATGAGCTTAATTGAAGGCATGGATCTGTACATTCATGATTCATGGCTGCTATCGGTTAGTTAATGGTGGCTACATGTGTTGTAATCTTTTACCTTGGCTACAGTAGTGGTAATGGTAGTTCTACGTGATCAATGCGAGGCAAATATTCAGAATTGGTCCTTGATACTAGTATTCAGTTGCCCATGGTCCATGAGATCTCCAGTGTTCAGGTTCCAATAGACCAATACAACCTTTACTTGTGCTAGATGCATAATGCATTTGCCAGCTGTGCTACCTATCAAGTTCTGCATGAGTATCAGCAGCGGTATTGGTATTTTGCATCTCTATTGACAGTGTTTATTAGTCTGGAAAACTTCAATGCCACCATCCCACATTTGGTCCCTTATTTGCTATTAGTATCTCAATGACTGTGGGACCCATGGTGTCAGACATTCGCAAACATGGGATTGCTCAAAATTGTAATGGCAGGTAAGAATAAATTTTATTTTATAATGCAAAAAGATTGACCTGCAAGGCTGCCAAAAAAAGGGGGTCAAGGCTGCATACTACTTATAACGGTTTTTAGATGTCAACATATCAATTACAATGCAGAGACGTCAAGTATGAATGGATAAATAGAAGCACCTAGTACAGACAAACAATTGGATATACGCATGTACGTAGGTACAGCGGCTTTTGATGACGTGCCAACATAGTATGTACGTAGAAATAAACAGATTAACAATCACCTCATGAAAGAACTTAAAACTGAAACTACACATTCATTTGCAGGTGGATGCAGTGGATTACGACAGATTGAAAAAGGTGCCAGAATCAAACAACCTCGACTGGGATTCGCTGTTTTTAAAAATTCAGGGGGTCCGCAAAAATAAATAAATCGTCACATTCAAGCCCTACTCTACATGTCTCTAGAAACCAAAACACACGTAGCAGATGATGAACTGGAATTCAGAACGCATACAAGACGTTCTCTGAATCATGGAACATGAGATTCTTCCCTGCTCAACATTTTGCAAATATCGTCATACCGAACAGCTAATTTTCAGTGAAATTTGACCCTTTACAATGATCCGATGGAGCTGATATGGTTAAAAAAAACAAAAAAAAGAACGGCGCTGTCGCTAGCTCAAGGCACCTGAAAGCAATGTGGACATGCTAATCAATCCTCACCGCGGGCTTTGTTTATCAGGCGGCAGGAGGAAGGTGGAGAGGGGTGACGACCGCGGAGACGACGACCGGCGTGCTTTTCCCTCTTCCATGCTAACGTCGCTCACGTTGCGTGCATGGGGAGGCATCGTCCCGAGCCCACGTCGGTAAGCACGTGGAGTTCATCGCATCAAACCTGCGCGTAGACTGTCAAAAATGCAGAAAAAATAATATCCTTGGCGTTGGAAGCTAGGTACGGATGACGATACATTCAGATTTTGGTTCCTCCATTGCTGTGGCCTGCCTAACAGGGGTATGCATACTGATATTACAGGACTAGATGACCTGTAGCAGAGTCTAGTCACAGGTGCTTCTTTTTTCGGCCAAGGAGACAGGTGTTGTCTTCCAATCCTAGTTGCAGAGTTTTCTGCAAGATCTCCGTGCAGTTGTTAGTGCGTCGAGCGAATCTATCTCAAGATATGGGGCTCACCCGCTGTTTGGATAGTTTGGGTGCAGTTCAGCAACCTGATTTTCAATCATATAGGTTCCAGCAAGTGGATATATGCTGTAACGTACTTTGATGTATGTACAGCAGACAACTTAACTTTTTCATTGTGATACAATCTTATCTGGGTAATAGCAACTAGGGATTATACAGGGGCTTACTCAATACGTGCATCATGTTCTGGATCTTCGATCCAAGGCACGTTTGTCATACACCACCACCAATGAGCACAAGCTATAGCTGAGTCATGTATTCTTATGTGGGAAGCTTCTCTTTTCTCTCCTCGCAAAAAAAAAAGCTTCTCTTTTCTCTAGGTCCATATTTTTTCAGAATGTGATTCATTCACATTAAAGCTAATAAATAAATGCACCAATCAGATAATAGTGCCTACCTAATCAACATACTTACATTTCGACTGCAAGAGTAAGACTCTAAAGTCAAGTTTCTGCTTAGGCAATTCTAGATGTTAACCCTGTAATTTGGTATACTCCAACAACACTTTAC
This sequence comes from Eragrostis tef, assembly GCA_000970635.1. Lineage (NCBI taxonomy): Eukaryota > Viridiplantae > Streptophyta > Magnoliopsida > Poales > Poaceae > Eragrostis > Eragrostis tef. The sequence continues at coordinate 104,832 of LAPY01001538.1, forward strand.
TTTTAGAATCTTTATCGAGATATATAGAGGCGGCTCAATCATATGACGACCCCATTATTTAAGAAAACAACGTTTGGCTCGTACGATGATACTCTCAGGAATCTACATGTTGACATGCAAATGGTATAGCTCGTGTGATACTAGTATAATTTTGGTGTGCTACCAACTACAATATGTACGAAATTGCACCGTCTTAATATTCATTTAATCCATTATTTCATATATGTGAATAATTAAGAGTTGTCGAATGCACCGCGCATGTTTATTAGATTAGGCTATCTATCACTTCTAAGGAATCTATGTGCCCGTTTAATCTCGAGCAGCCTAGCAAAGTATGCTTGCAAGATAGAGATATATATAATATATCTCAAGACTTGATGTCGAATTGAACTAACGGTGATCTTAGAAGAACTTACAAGAGAATAATCGCAAATGGAAAACGCAGAAAATTTCTACAAGACACAAAGATTGCTTTGCCTAACAACCTAGCAAGCCCATTCAGGACTAAGTCAACACGGATGAAGGGTTCTTATTTTAGTGCGGACACAAGACCCCGGCCCATCTACTAAGGACATGAACGTCGGCATACTGAAATGATCAAAGGGCAGACTAGTCCTTTCAACTAAAATAAATTATGCCTAACCTTGGTTCGGGAAACAGGGATTTCCCAGTCTTTATATAGAGGAAGATGTGTTCTGGTGACCAGCTATCAAAACTAAGGAACAGGAGGAAGTTTCAAGGGCCAAGGGAGAGGCACAGCTTGTCTCCCTCCTTCCCAACTGCACCACACTACCCCAGTCCCATCTCACCTATCAATGGGAAGGTCTCCCTGCTGTGATGAGAATGGCCTCAAGAAGGGCCCTTGGACTCCTGAAGAAGACCAGAAGCTGATGGACTACATCCAGAAGCATGGCCATGGAAGCTGGAGAGCACTGCCTAAGCTTGCCGGTAAGCAACACACACACCTCCGTTTCACCAACTTAGGTAATTTTCGTGTGAAATGTAGCTCATCAGGTTCCTATTGCAGGGCTGAACAGGTGTGGCAAGAGCTGCAGGCTAAGATGGACGAACTACCTGAGGCCAGATATCAAGAGAGGAAAATTCACCCAAGAGGAAGAGCAAACCATTCTCAAGCTCCACTCCGTCCTTGGCAACAAGTACTGCACTGCACTAGCTAAATACTCTCGCATATGCATGGCATCATTTAATCTTCAGGAAATCATGTTTGGCATATAGAGCTCTTGCTAATCGATGTAAACTTGATAAAACCAGGTGGTCAGCCATTGCGAAGCACCTCCCCGGACGGACTGACAATGAGATCAAGAACTTCTGGAACACCCACCTGAAGAAGAAGCTAATCCAGATGGGCTTCGACCCGATGACGCACCGGCCAAGAACCGACTTCTTTGCCGCCCTGCCTCAACTCATCGCGCTCGCCAACCTCCGCCAGCTTGTGGAGCAGCGGCCGTGGGACGACCACACCGCCAGGCTGCAAGCTGAGGCAGCCCAGGCTGCAAAGCTCCAGTACTTGCAGGGCCTCCTCCAATCGGCGAGACACAGCTTGTCTCCCTCCTTCCCAACTGCACCACACTACCCCAGTCCCATCTCACCTATCAATGGGAAGGTCTCCCTGCTGTGATGAGAATGGCCTCAAGAAGGGCCCTTGGACTCCTGAAGAAGACCAGAAGCTGATGGACTACATCCAGAAGCATGGCCATGGAAGCTGGAGAGCACTGCCTAAGCTTGCCGGTAAGCAACACACACCTCTGTTTCACCAACTCAGGTAATTTTCGTGTGAAATGTAGCTCATCAGGTTCCTATTGCAGGGCTGAACAGGTGTGGCAAGAGCTGCAGGCTAAGATGGACGAACTACCTGAGGCCAGATATCAAGAGAGGAAAATTCACCCAAGAGGAAGAGCAAACCATACTCAAGCTCCACTCGGTCCTTGGCAACAAGTACTGCACTGCACCAGCTAAATACTTTTGCATATGCATGGCATCATTTAGTCTAATCTTTAGGAAGTCATGTTTGGCATATAGAGCTCATGCTAATCGATGCAAACTTGATAAAAACCAGGTGGTCAGCCATTGCGAAGCACCTCCCCGGACGGACTGACAATGAGATCAAGAACTTCTGGAACACCCACCTGAAGAAGAAGCTAATCCAGATGGGCTTCGACCCGATGACGCACCGGCCAAGAACCGACTTCTTTGCAGCCCTGCCTCAACTCATCGCGCTCGCCAACCTCCGCCAGCTTGTGGAGCAGCGGCCGTGGGACGACCACACCGCCAGGCTGCAAGCTGAGGCAGTCCAGGCTGCAAAGATCCAGTACTTGCAGGGCCTCCTCCAATCTGCAGCGTCCATTGCCACTAGTCCCAGCTCCAACAGCATCAACACCATCCCCAGTGATCTGGAGCAAATTGGCCTCCTGAGCCCTCCACAGATGTCTTCCTTGTCTTCGTTACCTTCTCCAAGTTTCCTGGAGAGTATCAGTGGCCAAGACATAGCAGCTGCACAGGTGCATGACATCCAAATGTCTAGCTCTTTCTTCGAGCAGCCCATCAGCAACGATGCCAACCAGAACCCCGATTACACTGCAAAGGGTAGCGTTGAGGAGTACAACGACACTCCAAAAACGCTACTGATGTCAGAAAACTCCCTTCCGCCGCTCGCCGACTTCCCCATTTCCAACCTTGGCGACGCTTGCAGCACCTCAAGCTGCGGCGGCAGCAACACTCAGTTCCCAAGCTGGCCTGAGTTGTTTGATGAACAGTTCTTGAGCGAGTTTGCGTGAAATCTGGTCTGGAGTGTGTGCCTCACTCTTTGGTTTGCTATTTTCAGTTTTAGTTTTCTTCCCTCGTTACCTCTATTTTTGTCGCATATTCTGGTGTGGGCTTCATCTTAGAGCTATAGTTTCCGCATGCATTAGTAATTCATAGAGTGCAAATGCATGCTCCCATACAGTATACAGCAAACGTTTGTAAATATATACAGCTTTGCCATATAAATTTTTCAGGATTGGATTGTCCACCCTTTTTAATGCAGTATTCTAACTGTTCTCAGGAACTCGCTCAAGTGATCAGTAATCCTAAACGACATATTATGTAAATATTGTGTCATAACTGTTAGTTTTAAGGATATTATACAATTGCATGTGGTGGTGATCATTTTCTAGACATTCAACGCATATTAGTTGAACACTTGTGTACCTACAGATTTTAAATGCTAGAATAAGAGGAATTTTAATAATATGTAAACTCAAGCAATCATATTAATAAAACACTAAAATCATTAAGATTTCTTGCCATGCGCTAGCAGATCAGCGGAGCTTATATGTGCTATACCATATATCAAAATTGACAAGCTCTATTATCTAATTTTTCCCAAGAAAAGCTTATTTACCATTCAAGTTGTAAGTGTTTACTTGAAGAATGCTAAGAAGTGATCCACAATAAAAGAAAAATTCTACATGCTACTACTATGCGCAAGAAACTTGTCTTCTGAGGCAGTTACAGGGAGTTGACTGAAATCTGTTGTGTGAAAAGAGCGACAGAAGGCAAGTAGCATTGATAGGAAGGATCCAAACAGCTAAGACATATGCTGCTGTCACAAATAATATTTAATTATACTAATCATGCATCAATGATGAGCTTTTCTTAAGCCCTACTAGTGTTTTTCCTTAGTACGTTGTCGTTATGTCCTTGTCAGAGATCGGACACCGTGCAGCTTGAAACTAATTACAGATTAGTTTTCTTTCCAAATGCTATGCTTTCTTATGAGCAGGTAAAAGTTGATACCTTTTCCTCCAAGACATTGACGGCTACCATTTAACATACCCAATTTAAATCTCTAGCACTAACAGCTTAGCTTTATCTGACAATGACTAGTATAAATTAACAGGCCTTTTTCCCATACAAGATAACTGCTTAAGATTTTCATACATAAAGTTGTGAATAGAGTGCTGTCCAATTTTCATACAGTCGAGAACATATGGAACAAGGAAGCGAATCAAAGGCACTAGCTAATTTGCGATGCCACAGGTTGGACAGCGCACTAAGCTTCCCATGTCACTGAAGGGGGAAAACATGGAGGTAACAAATCATAAAACAGAGTGGTTAGAACAGGGAAAGAAAAATGCAGAGAAGACAAATCGATCCTAGTCAGTCCGTACCAATGTTCAACACTTCATATAGTCCTGCTGTCAGTAACTCACCTATTTGATTTAATCTCAGGGCCTCCTCACATCATTGGGATGCATTTGACACATGCTAGTTTTTTTCTGTTCAAAATTACATTTAAAAGGTGTAAAATTCATCCAAGTGCATAAAGACGGTGGATATGCAATATGCCTAGAGGTCCCTTTGCTTTGCCTCAGGATGATTTATGGAAACAGTAACTTACTTTATTGATGTTTCCATAAATATATTAGATATAGTATCATGGAAAATGAGTATAGTACTGCCAGTGTTCTGATTCTGATTATGTCATAAGGAAATTTCCTACCTACCTTTAATTTGGAATTCAATTGGGGTTCCATATTTGTTACTTGCGTATCTGGAATCAATGCAAAGAAATATATAACAGAAAGATGGGTAAAAACTAATGCCAACCAGAGCAAATTGCAAGGTGCAACTGTACTGGATATGACAGTCAAAAAAAAAAAACTGTACTGGATATTGGCATTGCAGTGCAGGAGTATTTTTGGCAGCTATATTTGCGTTTTAAAAATGAAACAGTAAAACAGAGCTTTTCCTTTGAGCCAGAAAGCAATGGAGTTGTTTTGTTCTATTGATCTGACATACAACCACCTCCAAACATGTCCCTTTTATCACTCAATATTACTTAAACAAGTTCGACAAAATAATAATGTAGTTTAGATGTTAGCTATGAAAATCTGTGTAGCATAGGAAACAGAAGTCATTGACAAGTTTTTTTTTGGGGGGGTGTACATCAATCATTTTTTTTCTGCAGGAATAATCAAACTATGTAAGGTGTGATCATGCAAGGACAAATCAATTTAGACGCCTTAATTTGTCATCTACCCAAGAAAAACACTACTAGCACACTGCTACTGAAATGTGATGAGTGGAATTTTTCTCAGAAGACTTGAATCGATACTTATCTTCAGTTATCGGCATCTCAAATAATCAAAGTCCAGGAACTGCAGTACTAGTGCTGACTAGACACCCGGCAGAAAATAGAAACAAGGACTGACTAAATAATACCTTGACGTGTAACTGAAGTAATCCCCTCCAACATCATAAGCTAGTAAGGATCTTGATAAGGAGAGCAGGCTTACAGCATTTCGCTAAACGGCACGGTCCTACTAACATAATTCTACTAACAAAACTGATGACAGATACCGCATGTTAGCTCTATCCAGCAACATATGCAACACACTCTGGAGTCTATGGGAGGGGCCTATAAGTACACATGATTTGGGGTAATTCTATCCGTTCACACAGCAAAACTGTTAAGTAATAACTGGAATGTAAGTGGTTGTTACAAGGGGGGACAAGAAACACTTTGTTCAAATGTTTGATAAGATAGTGGAACCAGGCAATAAAGAATACTGGAATTCTAATAGAACTAATATATCTAATGCAGTCAATCGGCTTGATGCTTCAGAATCAATAATATTCTCCATAGCATTGAGAAGAGAGTACAAATAAGGAAAAATTCCATCCATACCATCACTCTTGGTCCACTTTTCATCTATACCATCACCTTGTGTCAATGACATGTAGGACCTGACCCCACATGTCATTGACTAGCTTGATGGTATAGATGAAAACTCTTTCCAAAGTGGTGGTATGGATGTGAATAGATCTACAAATAAAGAGCACTCTTGAAAGTGTCTGATACTAATCACTTCTTACAATGGTGCTTCGGCTTAAGAGTGTTACGTAAGCAACAACACAATTATTTCATCATGTTTTCTTAACGCCTTTTTGAATAGACATTAACTTTTGTGTAGAAAGAGGCCAAAGCAATGGCAATTTTTTTAAGAAAAAAAAAACTCAGTTCCTACTTATCCATTCCAGTCTAGCTTCTGAGGCTTAATCAATCACAGTATATGCTAATGGTCTTATGGTCAATCTCATAAATGGGTGCTGGAGGCTACCAAGATTTTTATTAATAGTATTCTTACTGTATTTATTTATCTGGTGAGGGAAAGAGGCTGCCAATATTTGGATTTGATGCATGCAAGAAAGTATGGCTTTCAGGAACAAACAGCCGACCAATCGGATTGCTATAGTATACACTTCTAAAGTACAACCTCACAATGTCAAGCATGGAAGAGCATACATAAGTAACGCAGGGAAAGCATACATTTTTCATGGAAACATACTTTTTAACAACACTGAAATTTACAAGATAGACTAGCCACTGAATGTCAGCTTTATATAGAAATGCTTAGGAAAATGTTGACCTCAAATACAAAACAAAATGAATAGGAGATGAAATTATAGGCAGAAAGAAACCTTCCAGCAAGATTTGCATGGCATGGCTTTTGCAGATTGCCCTTCCAGCAACATTCTACTCCTCCTTGTTCTCCCTCATAGATGGTGGTGGTCTGACCACAATGCTCTGCTTCCATTTCCTATCCAGCTTCCTAGACAATCTTTTGTTGATCCCTTGTTCAATTTCCCTCTCTCTTTTCACAGTCAGCATACGAGCAATCTGATATAAAGATGACAATGTGAGCAAATAAACAATTCAAAAGATACATTTCCGCTGAGGAAAAACAGAGTAGGAAGGGCAAAAAAAATATTAATGTGATAAGTTCCTTTCTGATAATGTTAACATTATTGATCAGGACGCGTTACAGGGACAAAGGTTTGGATTGATATGTCACAAACTGTTCATTCCTGGGTCTACTAGTCTCTGATGATGTTTTGAAGTGGCTAACAAGTACGATTCATGATCATCTTATTGTAAGTTCTGAGTTCTTTAGCATATTGTTTCTATGCCATGCAAGTTGTTCTCAACTTCTCATATACAGCGAGTTCATATATCTGTATTTTGATGTTGTCGTGAACAAAAAGTTCTGCCCCATGTTCAATTGTTTTTTGGGGCGATATTGTGAAGTGCAGTGTGCAGATTGTGATACTTAGTATGCAATATCATTTAAAATAGTTACATGACATGCTTGTGCTTCGTATTCAACAAAATCTTATATATATAAAATTTATACCCTAAAAACCCTAAAAATCAAACGACATAAGTGTGCTTTGGAGCTTTCACAGAAACACTAGTATAAACCATGGTAAAACCAGTAAACAATTAACTTGTAGCTCAAAGTCGACTCACAAATTAGCAACAAACTGCAATTATGAACAGTCGACTTGGTATTGGAGTTACTGCACCAGTCAGGAGTAGTTAGGTTAAAATGGTAAAGTAGTCAACAAAATCTGGCAAACAATACAAGTATTAAGCTTTAAGATACCCTAAAAAATCTTATATAAAAAAAAATCATACCCTAAAAATCAAACGACAGAAGTGTGCTTTGGAGCTGTCACGGAAGCACTATAAACCATGGTAAAACCAGTAAGCAATTAACTTGTAGCTCATAGTCGACTCACTAATGAGCACAAACAGCAATTATGCACAGCCGACTTGGTATTGGAGTTACTGCACCAGTCAGGAATCAATTCACCTTTAGCATTGATGACTGATGAGTGTATTATAGTTAGGTTAAAATGGTAAAAGTGAACATTCCGGACAGACCGTGCGACTTTTCTAAGTACCACAATTGTTTGGCAGTAGAGAAGATCAATGTATTCTTCATCACATTTCCTCCAAGGGATGCTATTTTTTCAAATGGTCAAAAAAATTCACAACTAACACTCAAAATCTCGAACAGTAAGCAATGGAGTGAGAAATATACCCTCTTGCGCATGCGGCTGAACTCGCTGTTCTTGAACTCCTGGCGGGCAGAGCGCTTGAGGCGGAGCAGGAAGAGCTCCCCCTTGAGGTCCACCACCTCCTCCTCTAGCTGCTCCGTAGACATGCCCCGGATCTCCTCCAGCTCCTGCTCCCTCTTCGCCATCGGCACCAATGCGGCCGCGGCGCCCCTCCCTGCCGGCTGGGGCGGCCGCCG
>LAPY01001539.1:46211-57443 GCA_000970635.1 Eragrostis tef
CTGGTCGGCTCGTTGAAAAAAGTGAACGAGCCGAGCCGAGTCGAGCCGAGCTAGTCACGAGCCGAGTTGAGCTAACGAGCTACGAGCTTTTCGTCCAGCCCTACTTGTACCATGCAGCCCATGCACGGGCTTGTACTCTAGGGCTTGCCGCATGCATGGCTCCCCTATTTATCTGTACAAATCCTTTGCTTTGGTAATCAATCATTACGGCGTTTATACGCTTTCATTGTGTCATGCTGCTCGTTCTGTTCCAGAGACACACACCGGCGACGGTCTTCTTGTGTGTGGAGACTCCCAGCAGGCATGCCCGGACTGCCTTCAGAGGAGCTGTCGTCCAGAATGCATGAGATCCATCGAAGAGCTGCTATGACAGCTGCGTAAACGCCAACTGCAAGCTGTTATAAAGCCAAGCCAAATTCTGTGATGTTTAATTCCCACAAGCGAAGCCAGTGACGAGCCGTCACCCTAGTGTGATGTTTAATACTTCTTCCGTCCCAGAATACTTGGCATCCTAGCCAAACCAAGTTTTTCTAAAATACTTAGCATTGTCACTTCTCGAGACACTTTTATCTCTTCCTAATACACCTCTATCTCTATCTCTCTCTTTCTCATTTTCTGCGCACCCACTTTATTCCTCCTTTTTTTTTGCGAAAGGGAAATGTGCTAGTAAGTATGTAACCTCAGCTTCCACAAATGTGTCCATTTTATCTATATATGTCTGTTCAATGTTTTATCTATATCGTATTGTAAAGGCGTAATTAGATTATTATATGTATTGAACTTCGCGGGCTTTTTGCATAGAGTACATGGAGGCTTGCATCTTGAACAATTCTAGATGTAAGATGGAAACTGATCCTACCCTACCAACAGTCGAATCCATTTGGATCCTTTTTTTTGGACACAGAATCCATTTGGGTCCTTGCCATATATTGAAAAGTGCTTTGATCAATACCTGCTTAATCAAGCCCTGGAAAAATATTGTAAAGTCTTGCTGATAGAGGTGTGTACCTTGTGTTGGAGCCCTGTTCATTCAGTTCATTCAGAATTTCTCAAGACAAGTCTGTCTGTTCGTGCAACGCCTTGTGAGCCACATCACCTGTTCAATCAGAGTTTCACTCAGTTCATGCAATCATGCAGCGCAACATCACCTATTCATTCAGAGTTTGTCAAGACAAGCAAAGCCAGCGCCCAGCGGCACCTCCTCACGGCAATTTGCAAGGCGGCGAAAAATTATTACCTGATGACAGGCCTGCTGATGGAGCCGGCAATCGGGCACGATGCGGAAGGCGCGATCAGCTCATCGGCAGCGCGGTGAGGCGATCCTGGGCGGATGGGATTTGATTCATGGGTGGCGGCAGTCAGGCCTGGCGGCGGCGGGTTCGGGAGAAGCGGCAGCGCGTGCGCCTCTGCTCAGACTGATTGGCTGAATTGATCGGAGGCCAGCAATGGGCCAATTTTATTATTGGGCTGCTGTGGGTAGAGGCATGCATGTGCTGTCCACAGATGGGCCTTATTTGATAGAATTGAGTGCAGCCCGTTTTTACTTTTGTTTTTTTATCACATATACGAATGATTTTTGTCAAAAAAAAAGGGTATTCGATCAATTCTTTGCAAATTTGATCGTTCCTCAAGCTGCCGGTGGTGATCCGGCGGCTCAACTGTCATGCTAAATGTGGCACCCCAGCTCCGTCGATTGCGACGCTTACTCTCTTTCCATTCTTCTCCTACCCCATGTTCAGAATGGTCAGATCTTTGCTAGCTAGATCCCAGGTAAGTGCTACTTTTGTTGATTTTTCCTCTGCTTTTATAGAATGATAAAATGAGTGAATAATACGGAGCTATTCAACACTATAAAAGAGAGGCGTCCAGAATCAAAATTAGACTGCAAATAATCATTGACGCCAGTTACTGATTTTCTGGACATAAACTTTTAACATGCGAAATATACAGTTCATAGTTGCACAAATATTTGTTTCCTTGAGTATATGATATAAGGGATGGAATCAAGGACAAAAGGAAGGGAACATTTCGGGATGGAAACCCAAAATGTAGCACAAATATTTGTTGGAAAATTGGTAACGTGTCTCATCAATATCAATCGATCTCAGATTTCACACAGATGGTGGCAGCGGACATTTGGGATTGCAGGCGGCGCAATTGGACCTGCAGTATTGCGCCGTGCTGTAGCAACTCTCTGCAGTGGGAACCCCGCAGCAGTAACATTCGTGCCAGCCCTGGCCATAGTTGCACCGCCCCTTGATGCAAAAGATCAGCTCGATCCGGCTCTCATCTAATGATGTGGAGTTGAAAGGAGTTGCATACTCCAGTAGCGCTGCAGCGCATGACATTATCAGTATATATGCTGCTCACATAGATAAACGCTCAACAAAAATAATGAAGCAGACAAGGCCTACGCTTCGCAGGTAACGCCATGCAATATCCATAGAGCGTGCAAGAGAAAAGCATGATCATCACGTACGCCATGACTTTCTCCTTCATTTTCTGGAGTAGGGTTGGACGCGTGGGCAAGGACACGCAGGCCTTTCCCTTCCGTATATATAGAGAGAGGCCAGGTAGTTCCACGAAGGAATAATTTTGGAAATAGATCGGATTGTATATGGAAACATATAAATAGAGGGAGAACCAGGCCGGCGGCGGCTTCCCTGTCTCCTCGGGGTGTCTCCATCTGTAGCGTCTCCGCTAATCGCAGGATCGAGTCGGTCTGTGCCGATGAACGGACACAACAGTACATCATATAAAGGGCACAAATTAAGTCTTAAAGTTATCACATTAGTCCCATTAAAACAACGAGTAGCACAGCGGAAGTCTAAAGATACATAAAACAACTACTACTCTCGACGATACATGAATCCGCATCACAAGCCCGAGGATGCGAACTCTGCTGGGGATCACTCGTCCAGCTCCCAGTGAACCGTCCAGCCCGCAGGAGGCTGTCCGTCCCACTGGCCACCACCACCTACAGAGTCAGTACTACCTGCATAACAACATAAAGAGCCAAAGCCTGAGCAACTAATACTCAGCAAGTCTTACCCGTCAAAATTGGCTAACTACAGCCGACTCCTAGTATGCAAGGCTACAAAACGGGTAAGCTGACACACGCGCATAAAAGCAGCGCTAATTACTGGATCCTTATTTTCAAATTTTAACTTTCCATTTAAATACTTATCCAATAAAACAGTGGACTTACACTAAAACATGTATTTAACAATACAACATAACAGCAGTAATATAATATAAGTACAACAATAATTCATCATCATCAATCATCACACTACGAGGTGAAGCAGTGAACAAGCGGGGTGCTCATATCCGAGAGCGGCGGCATCGATGTACATCCTGCAAGAGAAAACCTGAACACACGACATATGCGCGCACAGAGGCCGCATATGGCAACCTTTCGCGCTGGTCCCCCTAGAGCTAGCTGGATTCGACTCTCCCGAGAAAAGACCCTTCCGCCACGGTCCCCGTCCCAGACGTACGCCCCGTTCGGAAGGCATCCCTCTCTCCCAAAAGTACCATGATAGAAGAAGCCGAGTAACCGCGCACTATAGGGCAACACAGGCTACGTCGGTTTACTAGGCCCATAAAACACTAGCATGTGATCAGTAAGTTCGAAACTTGCTCAACAGGGCCAACAACGAACGGTCCTCAATCGACACAGACGGGGCACTACCACCGTGAAGGCCCAGCCTTCTCCAACCATCCTGTACAAACAAATCCCCGTCCGGTCTCACAATTCCTAACCATTCTAGTACAATCCATGGTAAAAACTTACCATGCGAGTGGGACCTACCACTCGACTTCTAGCCATGGCGTACCCACTTGAGCTCGAAGCTGGCCCGGAGCTGGCTCAACGGCGGCGAATCGTCGGCGAGAGCGTGAGCGCAGCAATGCCGGCTAGGGTTGCGGGCGCTTAGGAGCGAGGGAGACGCGGGGAATGGCACGGCGACGCGTTCGGACAGGCGAGGCTCTCCTTTTGTCGCCCGCGGCGCGGTCGGAGCGGGCCCGGACGCCGCGGAGGCGAGCCGTACGCCGTCGGCGACGTGGCGGACGAGTTCGGCGCGGTTCAGCGAGAGAGGTGAGGCTGACATGCGGGCCCCACGGCATCTTTCGATTTTTCCGAATTATTCAAACCAGAAATTTCCCCAAATTTTGAGCTGATGTTTGTGCTAGCAAATGATCTCCAAAAATGATGAAACCAGTTGCAAACGAAAGATCTTGATCTCCTCTTTCCAGTGGTATAACATGCACACCTTGGTTCTCAAAGGATTTCGAATGACAGAATTTTGAAGTTGGTCACTTTTGGAACTTTGGGGATTTATTTGAGCATTGAAATGAATTTCAAAAATCGCCAAAAATTCTCCAAAATTCTTATTCGGCATGGGCTATCTCCAGATATTTTTGTTGGCTCAAGTCGTTATGGAAAATTTCGAGTTTCTTCACAGAGATGGGTTTGACTTGATTAAATTTTAAATTTCGAAATTTGAATTTGAGCTGTTTTCATTTCTTTTGGGGTTTGATTTGCACGGATTTGAATTCCAGTGACACGGGGTGTCACACCATCCATGTCTCCTCATGCATGGACGGCATCCGTTCGCTCTTGCCTGGCCCCTCAAAACTTTCCATCTTCCAACTAACGCAAACGTCAAGCGGTTCCGTTTGTTTTACCGTCTCCTAATTGCCTTCGCTTTTCTTCTAGACAACTGCCGCCGGCAAGCTCCAGCGTCATCCAGTCACACCGGTGAACTCGAATATATGGTCAGGTCACCAAGCAAATCGACGGACGCGCGCCTTCGGCATGAGTTCCTACCAAGCTAGCTGGCCTTGGATTCCACCCGACATCCATGAAACAGTAGAATCAAATGTTTTGCCACACACAACGAAATCCCCATTACCAGAATCGAGGTTCGCCGCCGGAATCGAGTTCTGCGGCTCTCCGGTACCGGGCAGCTTCCTGCCATTGAATTCGTGCTCCCAGCAAACCCAAACGGTTTCAGCGACAGCGAGGTAGACCACCATTCCGTCAAAATCGAAAGATTCATCTCTGCAATTAGCCCACGCTGAAGTCATGGGGAATGGCCGCATGCGTTGGTTTACAGGAGTCTTTTCAGATCGAGAAAGGTAACGCTTGAGAGAGAAGAAAAGGAAACCGGTGGTACCTCGGACGGTCGTTTGCTGCTTGCGTTAGTGTGGGGCCTGGCTCGCAAACAGGGGCAAACGGATGCCTGCCACGCGTCAGGAGACACAGATCGATACACGGAACGGAGACAGGGAAGCCGCAGCCAACCAGGCCTGCGATTACATATGGTAAGCACTGATTTGGGAACTATATGGGCAATTTATGTCTTTGAATCGCACGATTCAATCAAATGATACTCTGGCATCAAATGGATTCAAGAAAATTTGGAATAAGTTATAGCTAGATAGGAGTAGTTACCACAGAGAATATTTTACATGGAAGGAGGCATCTACAGATCTGCCCGTGTGCGTTGCAGCTGCCAGCTCAAAATTTCCAGTACGCTATGTACATATGTATGTTTGGGAACAAGCTACTATAGTTTTCATAGAGGTAGAGGAAGTATCCTCGGGGCGAAAGAACAGCATGAGTCACAAGTTGGACCTAAAGAAACCGCTGCAGTGCCGATTCTGTGGAATCAGGGCGCGTTTGGTAGGCCTTCTCTCACGGGCCTGCATCACTAGAACCAACCAGCTCCGTTGGGCCAGCATCAAATCATGCAACCTCAGTTAGTTTGGTAGGCTGCATTACGTGGGAATGTGCCGACACAAATTTCGTTTGTTTGCCTGGAAATATGATGGGCTATAGCAATTGCCAGGCCAAATTGGCTCTGCGGGTGCAGCGAGCCGCATCGCTGGAGCTTGGCCCAGAAAAAGACGATCCAAATTTTCGGGGCAGTTTGGTTGAAGAGGGAGCCTAGCCTGGCCTTGCTTTGCCCTGCGAGCCTAGCCTTGCTTTTGGCGGAGAGCCGATTTTGTTCTCTCACTTTAGCAAGAAAAAACTAGAAAACACAGGCCAGGTACTACGGCAAGGCAGCCAAACACACTTGTTCTTGCCCGGCTAAGCAAAGCAAGCAGCAGCAAAGAATCCAAACTGACCCTTCGTTTCCGCACGTGCAGCGAAATCGGGCCAAAATGCACCCGCCCGGCCTGGCATGAACCGTTCTCCAGCCTACCAAACACATCGACCTGCATGAGCTGGGCCTGGTTCGCAGTCGGGCCACCCTACCAAACGCACCCTGAGGGCCAGGATGTCGGCCTAGTGTCGCCCCCAAAGACCCACAACTGTAAAATTCCGCTAAAATTGGAAGGGAAAAAAAGGGGTGGGGTGGGATTCAACAGGAGCCTTAGAGCATTTTCAAGAGAGTTCCAAAAACCTCCTTTAAATCAAAATATTAGGAGTCAATTTAAAAAACCATCTTCATCAGGACCCCAAAACCACTCTCAGTCTTTTCATAGCCCCTAAACTTTTCTCATTTGTAGCTACAAACAGGGAAAGAATTGAGGCTTCCATCTCTTTTTTTTCTATGCAATTAATTTTTTGTGGCTCCAAATGCTGATGTGGCCCAATCAAAAGTGTTTTAATCCACTTTTAGGGGGGGGGGAACTGTTGGAGGAAGAGAGAAAAATTACCCCTCATATTCTTTTAGTTGCTCCCAAAAACAAATTTATAGGAGCAATTTTATGGGAGTCTCTTGAAGATGCTCTTATCTATGCCTTGTTCGTGTGAGAACAATTTGTCCAACCTGTTGACATTTCACTGAAATTGCCTTGCCTAATTGCTAGTACTGACAAGTGACAACTGGTCCAGAACAATTACATGCTATGAACTCCTAGAAAGAATATTGCTGCAATTGAATACTAGTAATTTCATCCTACTAGTATCAGCCTAACCTGTTCGCATTTCACTGAAACAAGCTGGTGAACTATTCCAGATAAAATCACTTGAAAATGTTATTAGTTGTGAAATTGATTTTTTTCTAATTACCTAAGCTTTGATTCGAAATTGATTTTTCTCATGCAACACACTAACACGATTTGCATACTGCAGTCAGAAGTTTATTTCACCATGAGATGTGACTATGTGAGGCGCCTGCCATCAGCTTCTGCTAGACTTTGCTCAAGTGTGTTATTCATCCACTGGCCATTGCCACAGCAGAGCTAAGTGGCACAAAGCTAAGAAAAATCAGAAAAATTCAGAAAAAAAAATTCACCCAACGCTAAGAAAAATTCAGAAGTTTCTACAGTGAAAAAAGGGAATAATTCCGAAGTAGGGATTTAAGCATGTCACCCATTAGCTGTTAGAGGTTCAACATAGTCATAGTAATAAACTTGGTCGTTGCCATGTCACTTGACCTGGGATCAACCCTTGCATTGCATACAGACACACCCCCGCAACCAAACTTTCCAGCGGTCAGGTTGTAACTTACAGCAGCAGTTGAAGAGTAATATGCATCCATCTATTCGATAGCGATGCAAGCTGTGACCTCGATAGTGTCTCTGTCAATGTCAGCAGCAACGGAATGGGGCACGAGAAACTGGAAGCGGCCATCAAGGCTGGAGAGCCCGTTGGAGAGGTCGGTGCATGCTACTCTGAACCTAGATTTCTGGTAGTGTTCGATCACCTGGTCACAACCGCGAGGATGCATATCCCCTTCCCCTGTGTAGGAGAGATCACATTTCACTTCCTTTGTAGAGGGTCCCTGACCATTGGCAGCGCCTGACGTCGCATGAGGATCTATGCAGAGGATGGAGATGGCACGACCAAGTGGCTGGCGTGCCACGTTTAGCAGAAACAGGTACTGACTGTTGGCGGTGGTGGTGGCACAACGACCGTCGGAGGCAGTGTCAGCAAGGAGGAAGTTTAAGCCATCGTGAAGTGTGATGAAGTTCATACATTTGTACATGGCTTCTAATCCATCTTGGATGAACCCCTTGCTGACCCTGCCTTCGGAACACGGCCAGCGATGGGCGCCAGAGAAATGGTCCCAGAGTGCCGCTTTTGAACCAATGAAACCACAGGCCTTTCCAGGGCAGTAGCAAGGCGCGTGTGCACACATCTGACGGTGGTTACGCTGATCATAGTAGGTCGCCTTGTAACCACAGCCATAGGCGGCATTTCGGCAATTCACCCAACGCTAAGAAAAATTCAGAAGTTTCTACAGTGAAAAAAGGGAATAATTCCGAAGTAGGGATTTAAGCATGTCACCCATTAGCTGTTAGAGGTTCAACATAGTCATAGTAATAAACTTGGTCGTTGCCATGTCACTTGACCTGGGATCAACCCTTGCATTGCATACAGACACACCCCCGCAACCAAACTTTCCAGCGGTCAGGTTGTAACTTACAGCAGCAGTTGAAGAGTAATATGCATCCATCTATTCGATAGCGATGCAAGCTGTGACCTCGATAGTGTCTCTGTCAATGTCAGCAGCAACGGAATGGGGCACGAGAAACTGGAAGCGGCCATCAAGGCTGGAGAGCCCGTTGGAGAGGTCGGTGCATGCTACTCTGAACCTAGATTTCTGGTAGTGTTCGATCACCTGGTCACAACCGCGAGGATGCATATCCCCTTCCCCTGTGTAGGAGAGATCACATTTCACTTCCTTTGTAGAGGGTCCCTGACCATTGGCAGCGCCTGTCGTCGCATGAGGATCTATGCAGAGGATGGAGATGGCACGACCAAGTGGCTGGCGTGCCACGTTTAGCAGAAACAGGTACTGACTGTTGGCGGTGGTGGTGGCACAACGACCGTCGGAGGCAGTGTCAGCAAGGAGGAAGTTTAAGCCATCGTGAAGTGTGATGAAGTTCATACATTTGTACATGGCTTCTAATCCATCTTGGATGAACCCCTTGCTGACCCTGCCTTCGGAACACGGCCAGCGATGGGCGCCAGAGAAATGGTCCCAGAGTGCCGCTTTTGAACCAATGAAACCACAGGCCTTTCCAGGGCAGTAGCAAGGCGCGTGTGCACACATCTGACGGTGGTTACGCTGATCATAGTAGGTCGCCTTGTAACCACAGCCATAGGCGGCATTTGGGCATTGGACATCAACGGACTCCACCACGTGCTCCATGGCATAGCACCTTTTGTATTCATCAATGGGAATGCTGCAGACATGGCACTTGCCGGTTTCCCTGAGCTTGACACAGCATGCAGCGCACACCACATGCCCAACCTCGCACTGCAAGCATATGAATCAGCCAGCAGGTGCATCAGAAAGGATTATTCGGAATGAATAAAAAATATAGCCATGAATACTTCTAAGATAAAAGCAAACCAAGACCGGTTACTGCTAGAACCATCAATATGAAATTCAATTCTTTAGGGAGAGCTGATCATATTTGGGTAATGTTTTGAGCATGAGTCCAAGAATGCTGATTTCACTAGGTGTTATTGAGCTACCACAGGCTCATAAATTTCAGCAGCACATGCAACATTGTGGTAATGGGGTAGGTTGTGTAGGCGGTGTGAAAATTGTTTGGGTTGTAGTCAGGGGAGTGACTTTACATCATTTTCAATAGTATCTGTCAGCTAAAGCTATCTCCAGCACGGAAATAGGTCGTGTCTACTTTTCTTCCTAAAGGGGTTTGCATTGGTACCGTGTTCAAAAAGAACCAAGAAATAGTTGCACATTCGCGCGTGATGATGGCCTGCTAGCATGCTGCTAATATGGTAACCTCAGTGAAGGTGTAGAGAGGCTGGTGAGCAGATTTACGAGGTATTTCTTTTAAGTTTATTAATCTGACACAGTACTTGTATAAGCCAGGTGGCACAGATAACGAAGGACTAATTGTCCTGGTGGGTGAGGAAGAGGAAAGGGGCCCTGGGAATAAAAAGGAATCAGGCTTAAAAGTGATATGGTGAAAATATGTGCTTTCAGATTATATGGCAATTTACTGGTGCCTCTAGGCCTAGAGGTGGTGATGTAAGCAGACAATCGTCAATGGAGTGGATGGATGTCATTCCTTCACACAGATGGACAGTGCATTAGGGTCCGCTAAATATCAAGAGGTATTACCAGAAGAAAGGGATTTATCCCTAATGCTGGAAGAAATAGATAACAAATGTACAAACAGGAAACAGTAACGGTATCTTGGTCAGTTGGCTGTTAGGCAGAAGGATGTGCAAGCCACAACATTTCTCTGAATCCAGTTGTGGAATCGATGAATCATCTATGCAAGTCAGTGCGTATTCCTTGCTTTGGTGTATCACGATAGTTTGAAATTTCAGTCAAAGAATTCAGAAAGGGCCTTAATGCTGCTTGACCCACAACCCTTTGCTGTTTCTCAAGGTGAAAAAGGAGCCTTTTAGATTTCTACAGACAGGTTGTGGATCTGATGCTGAGGATGGCATGCACTCAACTTCTGTAGTTGCTGCAAAATCACACTGATTCCAACATATTATCAACAATTTTGTTCTAAGACGTGGCCATTGCACCGTAAAAAAAATCTACTGCCTGCCCAACACAAACGAAAATGATGCACAAGTTTCGCACAAATAATATGTTTGGAAGACTATGTAAAAAAGATCTCTCTTCAAATTTGTGAGTATGCCCCCACTGGACAACTATCTAGATGCAGGATAAGGGTATGGCTTCAGAGGGATTTCACCTGGCAGGAAATGAGGTTCAGTTGGTTTCTGAACTTACAGAAATTGCCAGATCAAGATATAAGACGCAGTATGACGCTTAAAGACACAACATTTAGGAAGATAATTCACTACTTCTGCTGCTCTGCACCAATGCAGCCAATGTGTTGATTACTACAGATGACAAAGCAGAAGCCATGACATTTTCAGGGACGAGAAGACAGGGGAATATACAGAGCAGACGGTGAAGCTGAATTTGTAGCAGCACCAGTCCACAAATCAAGACAGTGACTGAACAGAGGTTTGTTTCAGCGGGATGTGGGCTATGGAGTGATGAAATTCTTTCCCTTCTCAAAAATAACTGCTCGAATCCAGGGTGTTTGGTACTTGTACAACAGATGTCGCTCAGATTATAAATTCCCCAAATCAGACATTTTGTAGCATTCCCTACTTCCTACGGGCTACGGATGCAAAAGGGGCATTTGGGGTTTTGTGGGGTATGTACCTGGAAGATGGGGGGCTTGAGCGGGAGCCAGCAGATGCCGCAGTCAATCACGGAGGTGTCGCGCACCCTCACGCCCCCAACCGCCGCGCTTTTCGTTGGC